>CM053508.1:124715153-124754384 GCA_028627145.1 Eidolon dupreanum | reverse complement strand
TTTTACTGCCAAATGAGCAGGGGAGCAGCTGCTTTGTTCCTTTAAAGAAACTCGAAATGGCATTGGGGGTGGGGAGTGGTGGTGAGGTGCCCACGGAGATATGGTATTGTCCATTCAGTTATGCTTTTCTTATAGAAATGGAGATTTAAGTAGTAAAACATCTAACTACTGCTTACTACTTACAAAAGTGACAGAGTGGGGGACATGATTTAAAGAAATGCAAACATCTGCACAGTTTGATTCCTCTCCATGAAGCCTTGACTATCCATAGTTGCTGTTGCATTCTCCTCCATCATGTCCCTCTCTTCTCCCCTACCCAGGTAGTATGGAAAAGCACTCAGGAGCACTCCAGGAGTCAGACATGACAGTGAGGACTAGGGTTAGGCTGGCTGCAGGACAGCTCCATGTCGAATTGTTCTTAAGGCTTTGCCTTCCTTTGGGTACATTCATTCTGGGGATGGCATGCTGCCCTAAGGAGGTAGACTGGGATGTGGGGTGTTCCCCACCTGCTGGGAGTTATCTGGCAGGTGCACCTGGGCTCAGGACTGGGATGAAAAGAGCTGGAGGACCCACACGGGGAAGCAGAAATCCCCACCTGCATCTTCTGCACGATTCCACGTGTGCCTGCCTAGCTCCCTCCTCCCTGGCGTGCATACACACCTTTTTTCAAACCTGCCATCTCCCCCTCCCAGAAAATCTCGCTGGTTTGCCTTTGCCGTAAACACTGCCTGGGATACTCACCCCGCTCCCACCCCCAGACAGAGCGGAAAGACTTCCATACGCAGGGTTTCCAAGTTTCTCACAGAGACTAACAACTGGATTTCTTCATAGGGAGATTGGGTAACAGGAAGGAAGTTCCCCCCTCGAGGCCTCAGTTTCCCTGTTGAAATGAGGAAGATGGGCGTGGACTGATCGGAGCTGATGTTCTGCTCCTCTGAGGCCTGGGCCCTTCTCCCCTCTGGGAGCAGCTGTTCCTCACTGCCCCGCGGAGCGGGAGGGGACGCGGTGGTGGTGGCGTGTGCTCAGCTGATCCCCTCCCCCATCAGGACTTGATCTTTGACCTGGGAGACCCTGTGAGGTGGGAGTACCTGCTCTTGGGGACTGATAAGTCTCACCTGGCCATGACAGAGGAAGACGATGATGGCCTGAATGACGACGATGACGTAGAAAATCTGGTGAGCCTCGGCTAGCTGTGGGGCTGGGGAGTGGCGGTGGTGAGGGGTTACCTGACAAATGTCCCCACTGGCATTCATATTCATGGGAGGGGACAGTCTAGGTAGATTGATTACATATTCCTCAAAGCAGAAGGGCCTGGACCAGACTCACATTTTATAGGTGGGCAAACTGAGGCCCAGACAGGTCCAGCGACCTGCCCAGGACCCCCCAGTTGGGTAGAGGAGGGTTGGGACTTGCATTCAGGCCTCCTGCCCCACACACAGTCTATCCTGTCAGGGTTTGCCCCATGGAGCAGGGTGCTAAGACTTCTCCACAAGGCCCAGAGAGCCCAGGACCAGCCACTCTTCATTCCGGGCCTTCCTGCATAGCCACTAGGATCCCCCCAAGCACTCCAGGCCTTTCTTATCTGTCCTAGTAGCCCCTTTAATGGTCGTTGACCTAGGGCCTTCTCCAAGTCATCCCTTCTCTGATCTGTAGTCAGGGACCTTCCAGGCAGGTCTGCTTGAAGCCCTATGCTTGCAGGTCAGCGGCCCTGCAAGGTATTGGCTGGACAAACTTCCTAATTTCTGGAAGCTTTAGTTTCATTGTTTGTGTGTAGAATGGGGGCGTGGGGTCATAGAAATAATAATAGGTACATTCATTTGCTAGAGTTGCCATAACAAAGACAACAGACTGCGTGGCTTAAACAATAGAAATTCATTTTCACACAGTTCTGGAGGCTGGAAGTCCAAGATCAGGTGTCGGCAGGGTTAGTTTCTCCCGAGGCCTCTCTCCTTGGCTTGCCAGCGGCATGTGTCCTCACACGTGGTCTTCCCTGTGTCTGTGTCCAAATCTCCTTCTAAGAACACTAGTCATTGCGGATTAGGGCCCACCCTAGGGACCTCATTTTTAACTTACTTACCTCTTTAAAGATTCTATCTCCAAATATAGTCACATTCTGAGGTAGGGGTTAAGACACATGAATTTGGGGGGACACAGTTCAGCCCACAATGGGTAACACTCATATGGCCCTCACTAAGTGCCCATAGGTGCTTAACCTGAATTAATTTGTCTAAATCTTCACAACCACCCGGTGAGGTGGGAACTGGCATTGTCATCCATGATTGCTATCGTCTCATTTTCCAGATAGAAAGACTTACACACTGAGGGGTGAAGTGACTTACTCAAAGTTACACAGCTAGTAAGTGACAGAGCTGAGATTTGACGGCCTGGCTCCCAAGTCTGGGTTCTCGACAGCAAGTCTGTCCTACCTACCTCCTGCTTCTTCTGGTGTGACATGCGAGGCACAGCAGTGTAGAGAGGCCTGGAAATTGTATCGGCCATTCTCACCACCCTCGGATCTGGTGGCCAGAGCCTCCCCTGTGCAGTAATCGTGGGCACAGGCCCCCTGCTGGCCTCGAGAGGTGGACTGATTAGATGGGTAGGGGGCAAAGGTCTCAGCATTGTTTATGGGAGATAAGTTTTAAATTGAGAAAATCTTATTCAAATTTCTGTGGCTACCTAGTTTGAGGACCATTTGTCTAGGCCAGGCCTTATTTTACAGATGGGAAAACTAACACATGGAGGGGAAAAAAAAAACAATAATGACAGCCAGGCAGTGTTCCCAACCCTTTATGCACCTTTTAACTCTTAACTCTCCCAGGGGTCCCAGTTTACAGTTAGGAAACTGAGTCTCAGAGTGGTGAAGGGACGTGCCCAGGACCCCTTAGCTGGCATCAAATGAAGGGTGACACTTGGGTCCACCTGACTCTAGACGCCCCTCTCTTAACCAAAGGCCTGTGGCTGTGCCTGGCACCTCTGCCAACTGAGGGGAAAGAGAGGCATGCAGGGCAGGGGTGCTACTGTCCCAGCCAGGGGGGTGCCAGAGAGGCCCCAGCTGGCCAGGAACAGAATTCTCCACTTCCTCCCGATCTTGGATCATGCCAGGCCAGCTCAAAACTTCCCATGACCTCTGGCTCCCCTGAAGAAGCTGGCAAGCCACCCTGGCTTGGCCCTGAGAGTCAAGACAGAGGGTCTGCCCATGACTTCTCTTCCAAGGCTCAGCCCTGACCAAAACCAGCCCACCCCACCCCTGCCTCTCCCAAACAGGGCAAGGAGGAGGAGGATAAGAGCTTCGACATGCCACACTCGTGGGTGGAGCAGATTGAGATCTCCCCGGAAGGTAAGTCCATGTTGTGTTCGCTCCCCCTCCCCAGGACCTGGGTTCTGGGGATGATCTGCAGCAACAGTAGGCAGGGGGACACCAGCAGCGGCTGCGCCAGCCCCTCATGTATACCCCTCCTGCTGTCCACCACCTCCTCTTTGTCCCTCCTTCCTGGCACACACTCAGCTCTGTGGCCGAGGGCCTGACATGGGTCTCAGTTAACAAATGCTGGATGATGGAGAGCGGGAGGCGATGGAGGACTGAGGACCAGGACAGCTATTCCCCTCCTTCACTCTTCTCCTCCCCAGATGGCACAGGAGCAGGGAGGTGTCAGGATCAGGGAGGAGCAGGCAGAGAAAGCAGGGGGACGGGGGTGCTTATGCCCATGCCAACATCTGTGGGCTGTTTAGGTTCCCATCTGGGAGTGCCTAGACCCATGTGTTGGGTATAGGCCATAGGTCATTCCAACAGGGTGAGAAAAGCCAGAGAAGGTGTCATGGGAACCCAAGGGAAGAGTACTCAGCCCAGCCCAGAGGTTGGAGGCTGGGGGCTGGGTGGGCAGAAAGGGCTTCTAGGAGGAGGGGTCATCTGAGCTAAGTTTTGATGCATTAGAAGAAGCCAGGCGAGTTAGGGCAGGAGGAGATGGTGTTGCTGGCAGAGAGACCCACACAAGCAAAAGCCTAGCTGTGTGTGTGGGCAGTGGGGGACGGGACAGGGCCTGGGTCCTCTGGTAAGACTGAAACCTGAGAACTCCTCCAGGGCGGCAGCCACCCTTGTCCATTCTCCTCTGCCTCCCTTGAGCAGGCTTGCGGGCCTGGAGGAGCTTAGCAGACAGTGCAGGGGACAGTGGCTGGGTGAGTGGCTGAGTGAAGCTGGCCCTCCCTTACCCCGATCTGGTGAGGTCCCTCACCCCAGCACACTCTGTATCCACAGCATTCGAGACTCGCTGCCCAAACGGGAAGAAGGTGATTCAGTACAAGAAGGCCAAGGTGGAGAAGTGGAGACCGTACCTGAACAGCAACGGCCTCGTGTGCCGCCTCAGCACCTACGAGGACTTAGAGTGTAAGGGAGCCAGGCAGGCCTTGGGGGGGCAGGGAAGCTGGGTTCCCCAGCATGCTATGCAAGCTTGGGCATGTCGCTGACACTCTCAATGTGAGTGTGGGCCCTGCTGGTCTCTGTGTGGCTGGGAAGGGCGGGATGGAGGCCGGGGCAGCTGGTGTGGCTACAGCCAGGATGGATCGGCCCCACAGGTACCAAGATTTTGGAGATAAAGGAGTGGTACCAGAACCGGGAGGATATGTTAGAGCTGAAGCACATAAACAAGATCACAGGCCTGAACATCGACTACTTCAAACCAGGCCACCCCCAGGCTCTGCGTGGTGAGCGGACTCCATCACCGGGCCAGCTAGGGCCCCCCGATGGGGCCTTATGTGCTCCTTAGAGGAGCCTCCATGTGGCTGGTGTGTGGTGGGAGGAACCAGTATCTGTGTATTAACAGAGTTCATAGGTGTCAAGCAACAGAAACCACCCCTGCCTCCCTAAGCAAATTAGATGTGGGAGGTCAGGGGAAGTGCAGAAAATCCAGGAAAACATGACAAATGTTCTTCCAGGAAAGTCAAAGCCAGGGCCACATGCCCATTTTGTATTTGGGATCTTGCACACAGTGAGGGCCACGTTAATAGGGGGTCAGGATGCTGAGCAATAAAACCAACAAATGCTCCCACAAGGACAATGCAGAGGGCAGAGGATGGGGACATGGCCATGAGCCCAGGAGCCTGGGAAAGGAAGGAAGGACATGTTTTGGGAGTGAATCAATGATCCTAACCAAGAGGTCACAAAAGAGAACAGAGGCTCAATATTCCATCCAAAAAAAAAAGATCAATCTCACTTGGTGGTTAAAATAAATATAACTAAATCACTAAGGGACCATCTTACAACCTTCATGTTATCAAAGATAACAATAATGGTCCCGTAGGGAGTGAGCAAGTGTGCAAAGCAGCAGATCGACGCTTGCTGTCACTGAAGGTAGGATAGCAAATGGGTACAACTTTTCTGGAAGGAAGTTGGTTAAAATAATAACAGCCTTAAAATATGTATGCGTTTGGCCAGCATACATATTTCATTCTATTTTGGCCAGTTTTATTGCTGAAAATTTGTCCCGAGCAAATAATGGGCAAGAATTTAAAAATGTGTGATGTAGATGTTCATCATGGTATTGTTTATAACAACAAAAACGTTGGAAACAGCCTAAATACCCAGCAGTGGGGGATCGGTTACACACCTAATGCTCGTCCATGAGTATTCATGGATGCATGCCTCTCCCTGGGGTCTGGGTTCTAGGGATTGGCTTACTGAGCCAGTGGCCAAGGTTCCTGGTGCTCACCCCTCTGTCTCCCCGACTCCCTGCCTCCCACCACAGTGCACTCATACATGTCCATGCAACCTGAGATGGACCGCGTCATGGAGTTTTACGAAAAGGCCCGTGTGGACGGCCTGATAAAGCGGGAAGAGACGCCCAAGACGATGACCGAGCACTACCAAGGGAGGGCCGACTTCCTCTCCTACCGCCATGTCAATTTCGGGCCCAGGGTCAAGAAGTTGGCTCAGAACAGCGCAGAGTCAAACCCCCGGCCCATGGTGGTAAGTGTTCTCTGGGCCTGGGTTCCCCTGTTCCGGTAGGCCAGGGTGACCCCAGGATGGGGACAGCCCCGACTCTGGAGTGGCACCTTTCCCAAGCAAGCTTTTCTGTTTACCATATGCAAGTTCCTGGGGCTGTCTGGTGCCAGAGCATGCTGCTCCCTACTGGGCCATGGAGTTATTATTCCCTTACTATCATGAAAAGTACACACTTATGACTAGACACTTAGGAAAAAATGAACAATATAAAGAGAAAAGCATGGCATCTTGCTGATATTGCCATATAATATAGGTTCAGTTTGAGTCTTTCTAACTTAATCAAGGTGTGTGTGTGCGTGTGTGTGTGTGTGTGTGTGTAGGTAGAATCCCTGTATCACCCACTTGACATTAAATTGTGCATTTTTTCTTCCATGTCATTACAAATTACTTGAAAACTGTGTTTAATAGTTACATACCAAAGCAACTCTTTCTAGCAGTAAGGATGTCTAGAGAGGTGGTGAGCTCCCCATCTCTGGAGGTGAGCAAGCAGTCTGGTGGAGGGAGCTAGAGAAGAAATCCAGCACCACACAGGGCTGGACTGGCTGGGCACTGAGAAACTGGGGGGCCTTGAAAGCCACTGTCTGGCTAAGAGGGACTGCTCCACACAAACCCCCCAATGACCCCAGGCCCGTGTTTCTGAGTAGCATTTGCTCCTGCCGTCAAGGAAGGCACCGAAATCCCCTTTCCGGCAGCATCCATCCTATGCATGTTCTGGCCTTCCAGAAAATCACAGAGCGGTTCTTCCGCAACCCCGAAAAGCCCGCGGATGAGGACGTGGCGGAGCGCGTGTTTCTGATCCCGGAGGAGCGCATCCAGCTGCGCTACCACTGCCGCGATGACCACATCACCGCCTCCAAGCGCGAGTTCCTGCGGCGCACCGAGGTGGACAGCAAGGGCAACAAGATCATCATGACGCCCGACATGTGTATCAGCTTCGAGGTGGGCCTGGGGGCGTGGCGGGCAGCGGCGGCCGGCCGGTGGGGTGAGAAGAAACTGAGGCCCTCTGCCCCATCCCTGCAACTTGGGGGAACTGGAGTGGAAACGCCTGGTCCCCAGCCCGGAAGTTCATCTCTGCCCCTTGGGGAAATCAAGAGCTCCCACCCTGGGACCATTCTCTTTGCAGCTCCTCTGAAAATCTTCCCCTTTTCCACCAAGAAAGACAGCCTAGCAGGGGACGAGTGCTCTGTCGTCCCTACCCTAGCCCTGGGCAGAGCAGACCCCAGATCTTGGGACCAGCACTAGAGTAAGAGAAGATCCCCTCACCTCCACTGGGCTGACTTTCCGAGTTCAAATTCTCACTTTCCTGGCACTTTCTTCTGAGTTTCTAGTTCCTCTTCAAATATTATGTGTTTTTATAAGATGAGGAAACTGAGGTCCAGAGAGGTTAAGCAACTTGCTTGGGTCACACAGCTAGAAAATGGCAGGGGAAGATTTGAACCCAAGAGGTCTGGCTCCAGAGTCTGCCCATGACCCTGGCCATTGCTGCCTCTCTGTGTCACTATGGTTGTTGTTGTTCCAGGTGGAGCCCATGGAGCACACCAAGAAGCTTCTCTACCAGTACGAGGCTATGATGCAGCTGAAGAATGAGGAGAAGCTGTCTAAACATCAGGCCTGGGAGTCAGAGCTGGAGGTAAGGTCCCCTGGGAGAGTGGGCAGGAGTAAAGGGCAGAGGGGGGTCTTAACCATGCCCTCCCCCACTTCCCAATTCAGGTGCTGGAAATCCTGAAGCTTCGAGAGGAAGAGGAAGAGGCACACACACTGACCATCTCCATCTATGACACCAAGCGCAATGAGAAGAGCAAGGAGTATCGGGAGGCCATGGTGAGCCTCTCTTTCTGGTCCAGGCCCTGACTACTGCTGGATCTCCCTGGTCTCCAGGGTGCTGAGATAATTAGGGATGCTACTAAGAAGCCCTTTATAGGTGATGAAGTTATTGATACCATCATGGTCATTCCTACTGCTAAGCTCTATTTCACCCTGAAGAGTAGTCAGGATCCAGGCCAGGTCTCCTCAACCTCCAGGGCCTGTGGCCAAGCCAAAGCCACTACAGTATGAGGAAAGGATGAAAATTGGACGCCCACCTTCACCTGGGGCTCCCCTTGAGGTCAAGACCCGGACTGTAGCTCCAGCAAGCCAACTCAGGCCACAGGCCTGAGTCCTCCAGCCCATATAGCACAGGATGTTCAGGTTGTACCCTCAGGTTGCAAGGCCCAGCTTAGTTTCCAGGCCAGCTTCTAAATCTCCTTCACCGACCAAGTGGAAATCTCTAAAAATAGTTTGAGGTCGGAGAGACAGGACAGGGCATCAGATGACTGGTTCTCAGACTCCCAGGGATGGTCACTCGGCCCCGCCATCTCCAACTGGCCCCTTTCTGTCAACGCAAGACATAAGGCCCCAGGGTAAAAAGAGAAAAAGGAAGAGAGTTACGGGCAGTTTTTTATTCAACATCATTAATAATGACCATTTATGCCATTTACTGAGCAAGCATCTACTGAGCATTAGGTATATGCTGAGGCTCAGGTAGAGACACAAATTCATGTAAGACACAGAGTTGGCTGTTACCAATAACTGCAGGTACAAGAAACAGCACAGAGGCCCCCTCTGAAGCCTCATTCCCAGAGGTACCAAGCACCAGAATCTGGATTTGAGTCCTGGTTTTGTGCAGTCACATGTTGATGCGGAGCTGGCTGGGAGGTCTCTGCAGCCCCTGCTGGTCCAGCTGACCACTCCCCCACCCCCACAGGAGCGTGTGATGCATGAGGAGCACTTGCGGCAGGTGGAGGCCCAGCTGGACTACCTAGCTCCGTTCCTGGCACAGCTCCCACCGGGAGAGAAGCTGACACGCTGGCAGGCTGTGCGCCTCAAGGATGAGTGCCTCAATGACTTCAAGCAGAGGCTCATCGACAAGGCCAACCTTATCCAGGCCCGTTTCGAGAAGGTGCGACCAGGGCCTGGACAGGGAAGGGGACCTCAGTGTCCTCACCCAGAAAACAGGCCCAGGAATGTCTGCCTACCATCTCATAGACTTGTGAGGGAATGAGGGGATGAGTATGTCATTGCTTGGAGATGCCACATGACCAAGTTGTTCTTCCTTACTCCTGTTCATTGGGTGGAAGGGTAGATAGAGATGAATGGGTGGTGGGATAGGAGGGAGGATGGGAGGATGGATGGATGGATGGATGGAAGGCAGGGTGGGTGGGTCGGTGGAAGAATGGAAGGAAGGAAGGATGGATGGATGGATGGGTGAGTGGAAGGATGGGAGGATGGATGGATGGGTGGAAGGATGGAAGGATGGATGGGTGGATGGAAGAATGGGAGGATGGATGGATGGATGGAAGGATGGATGGATGGATGGGTGGAAGGATGGATGCCTGGATGAGTGGGTGGATAGACGGATGGATGGATGGATGGATGGATCCTATAATGCATTGTAACAACTTCTAGTCCTTGACACATTTCTGTTGGTTGGAGCTATACTGTGTAATTCCCACGCATTATTTCATTTAATCTTCACAAAGAGCTCTATGGTGGGCGCAGGGGGCCGATGTATACAATGACCCTCATTTGACAGACAAGAAATTGGAAGCTCTGAAAATGTAACTTCTCCAGAGCCACATAGTTGTCTCAGTCTTGAACCCTACTCTGACATCATGGACATGATATCCCTCTAAATATGACCTCAGTAGCTCCCACCCAAGACTTTTACAGTCCCTGCCTCTGCTGCTCCAGCTTCTGTGGGTGGGGTTAGTGGGGCTGACCCCCATGAGCTCTCTGATGACCAATGAAATCTCAGCTTACAGCCCGGGGAGGGTCAGCCCTCATCAGCCCTCTTGGGCTCTCCTCCCTGTGCCGGCAGGAGACCCAGGAGCTGCAAAAGAAGCAGCAGTGGTACCAGGAGAACCAGGTGACCTTGACCACGGAGGATGAAGACTTGTACCTGAGTTACTGCTCTCAGGCCATGTTCCGCATCCGCATCCTGGAACAGCGGCTCAATCGGTGAGAGGGCAGGGGATCCTGAGGTCGACCCACCAGGAGGCTGGAACACCAGCTTTGCAGCCCCTAACAACCTCTTTTCCTCCCTCTGCTTTCAGACACAAGGAGCTGGCCCCACTCAAGTACTTGGCTCTTGAGGAAAAGCTCTACAAGGACCCACGCCTGGTAGAGCACCTGAAAGTCTTTGCTTGATGCCCCTCCTGGGGCCTCTGTCTAAGAAACCTCCCTCACAGCCTGGCCCCTGTGGTCCCTACACCCAGCTAATGACCTGGCTTCACTGCCACGCCACTGCCCTGCAGCCCTATGCGTTCCTGCTTCTCCTGATTTTCTGTAAATAAACGCGCTTCAATTTGCCATTTGTATCTCATGTTTCACAAGCTCCAGCACCACCCTTTCTCTCCTCTCCTTGATTTATAGCCTGGGACAACCGAGACCCTCCTAAGCGGCCCCCAGGAGCGGCCACGAGGGAGACTCCGATTCTGGTGGGTTACAGCTCTTCCCTAAGCCCACCCCACTCACAAATCACAAGTCACAAGTCGGCCCTTCGCGGATTCCTGGTCAGTGGTCCCCTTAGGGGAGCAACTCACTCATCCATTCACCTAGACCTCGGACGTAGGGGCAGCACTTCCGGGCTCCAGGCCTCACCCGACCCGGAATCAGTCTCCGTTCCCCTCGATGCCTCCTGTGGGGGACTCAAGCCGATCGGTGTTCCAGCCGAAGAAGGAAAGCCTTCAGAACACGGCGGCACCGCCCACAAGTAAAGGAAAGAAGTAGGAACCATGGCAAAACGCTAAGGACTCCTCCCCGCTTCGCCCGACTCCAAGATGGAAGGACCGCGGCTTCACGCTGCTCCCGACGTCCACTTCTCATTGGCTATCTGGGAATTGGTTTTCCCAATAATGCCAACGCTTATTGGTCGATCTGGGCCAGTTGCTAAAGTGACTGGTGCAGATGCCAGTGGAGGGCGTGTCGCAAATTTTTCAAACGCAAACCAGGTTCGACAGAGAGAAGGAAAAGGAGAGGAAAGGGAAAGTTTGAGGCGGAGGCGGGACCAAGGGAACGGCAGTCCGCATTGGTTCATTAGAGGCCTGGGGCGGTTCTTGAACTCCCTTTCCTCGTGATTAGTCCAATTCAGAAAAAGAGGGCGGGTACTTAGGAAAAGCGGCAGAAGCGACTGCTTCGATTGGTCAAACCCAGCGGGAGGTGGAGCGTCTGCGGCGGCTGATTGGTGCAGGAGGCGAGGGGGGCGGGGCCCAAAGCCGGAGGTTTTGTTGTGAGGGTCGGTTGTCAAGCAGCGGCCAATCAGGGCAGGGGATGGAGGCAAGTGGGGGTCGCCCCTGGAGCGGAGCCTCGGCCTCTGGACCCGCAGCTGCAGGTGGAGTGGGCGAGGGGGCGAGGAGGCAAGGGGATGATTCGCCCTGGACTGGGCGAAACCAGGTGGGGTCGGGCCAGGCTGGGCTGCGACAGAGGGCCCTAGGCGCGGGGAGGTTGGAGCCTGTGCCACACAAGCTGAGAGAAATGGGTGGATCAGCGGAGGCCAAGCCACCAGGCTTAGCCTTTGGAGGGGCGGGACTGGCGTGGAGGCTGAGGGTAAAACCTGGGAGGCCGGAAGCAGAGCTGGGGGTCTGCGGGAGGATGGGTGATAAATAGGGACACAGGAAACAGTAGAGTGAATGAATGGGGATACCGGTAGCAGAGGGGAAAGGAGAGTAAAGGGGGTCTGGTGAGGCAAGGGCCAGTTTAGGGAGCTCAGGAGACAAGATGTGGACCAATCGGGGACACAGGAGGCAGGGAGAAGGAGTAGTGAATGGAGGACTAGAGAGGCAGGACTGGGGAACCCAGGAGAAAGGGGATGGAGAGGAGGGGGTTCGTGGGAAAACGTTTGGAGGAAGGGGGTAGGAGGCACCATAATGTGGTCTTTTAGGACTGAGGATTCATACCGACTCATACCCAGACTGGAGGCCTAGTTCCCAGAACTGGCCTTGGCAATGGCAGGGACCAGGAGTGATTCCCTTGCTACAAACTAGGGGAGTGGGGGGTGGGAGGGGGTTGGATCCTCAAGGCCCTCTTTGAGATTCTTCCCAGAGAAGACTGTAATACCTGTTTCTGGGGTTCCTCACATGGACCCCTAAGCTTAGCCTTGACTCCACCCTGTTACCATAAGTCAGACAAAACAATGACTCCCAGAAATTTTCTGAGCTGCAGACATGTGCTCTTCCCCGCCCCACTGCGGCTGCTGAGTTTCATGCAGCCAGCTGCCTGGAACAGAGCCTCCTCCCATCATCCTGGCCACTGGGAGGACCTTCTTTTTCCCTATGTTCCAAGTCGCCTGGCTTGAGGTACCCTCTCTCCAGATTCTCAAACCCACTTTGTAGTGTAGCTCCTGGCTCTAGTGCCTTTGGCAGGTCTCTGTCTTTATCAAGTGGCCTTGGTGATCCAGGGAGTTGCAGTTCTGGAAATCAGGGTCCCCCTGAGCTCCCGCTGAGTATTTCCTAAGGAGCCGTCACCTCTGCTTGTGTTCTAGCCCAGTACTGAGCTGAGATGGCCCAAGCCTGACATTCCATGATCCAGGATCCCGAAAGTTACACACGGACTGCTGCTGTGGCTGCTGTGGATGATTTAAAACTACGAGTCTGTCCAGAGCGGAGCCGGGTGACAAGGCATTCCCTCTGCCTGGATGTGTGGGAACTCCCTGCCAACTTGATTGGTGGATCTGGGGGGGATCCACCCCCACCCCTCAAGGAAAGCAGTCTGTTGTGGGTGGAGCTTCAGGTGCCAGCTGGTTGAAGGATGGCCACCCCTGTAGTCACCAAGACGGCATGGAAGTTGCGTGAGTGGTTTTCATTTTTCTTCCTCACCCATTTACCCTGTTAGCTGTTTGTTGCTGGGCGGCCTGAACTCCCAGCTTTGTCTTCTATTCTTGGCACGGGGGGAGACTCCCAGGCCTTGGAGTAAGGTAGACTAAGGTGCAAATCATGACTTTGGCACTTTTTATCTGGATGACACTGGTCAGGTGACTTAACCTCTTTGAGGTTTAGTTTCCTGTCTGTACAATGAGATAATCACACCTACATTCTAGAGTCACTGTAAGATTTAAGTGAGAAAATGAGTATAATAAGCACTTAGTGCAGGCTTTCCAGTTAGGCTGACAGGCGGGATGGGGTAAAAAATCCTGAAAGATATTCCTGGCATTTTAAGACATCTCATAAAGTCGAGCTTCCCCCGTCAGATGTGGCATCTTGGGGCAGGAGCGGGAGTGAGAGAGTGAGCAGAGGGGTGTTGATTGGGCTCTGAGATGGAGCACCACCCACCCCCACCACTACTCTACATAGCAGTCTGAACTCAGATCTGAGGACCTCTTTATACTCTTAAAAATTATTGAAGACCCCAAAGAATTTTCATTTATGAGAGTTATATCTCTCATTATTAACCCTGTTAGAAATACAGAGACATATTAAAACACAAATACACAAACATGTCATTAGTGATGATGTCATCACATGTCATGTATCTTCTGGAAAACTCCACTGTATTCTTGTGATCAAACGAGAGCATAAAAGTCACATACCATCTTAGAATTATTATAAAATAATAATTATTCTCTTGGACTCAAAAAAAAAAGGATCTCGAGGATCCCAAGTTTCCCCAGATCATATTTTGAGGACTGCTGCTCTATTCATTGGTGCCTCTGTGGGCTCTACCCCACCCGTAATAACTGGTCGGCATAGATTTGGTGTGCCCAAACTGGTTGCCCTGTGCTATGAGCTGTCCCTGAGCTGTTTTCAGAAGCTGGGGCAAGACTTTTCCGTATTTTAACTATGGGAACTTGAGCAAAGCTCTTTGCTGTGCTTCAGTGTCCTCATCTGTAAAATGAGAGGTCTGGGCCATTTTCTAATTGCTTCTCAAAGCTTGAGGGTTCTAGGAGAACCCTGTTAAGAGCTCCCTTCAACAGCTGGTCTTTCCGAAGCACAGAACCAGGCACTGGGGCAAAATAGACAAGGCCTCTGTGCAATGGGGTGCAGAGCCTGGGGAGAGCGATAGGCAGGAATTGGATGACCACACCCCTCCGTCTGTCCTTGTCAGAATTCTAAGCTGGGATTCGTGTTTTGAATCAATTAACTAGGTGATGGAGGGTGGGGTAGGGAAGTGTGTCGACTGCCTGAACAGCATGTGCAAAGGCCCTGAGGCAAGAAGTTCTGTGCATTGGAAAGACTCAAGGAGATCATTGCAGTACAGCATTGGGGAGAATGTGGTGCTGATGAGGCTGATGAGGACGCCTGCCCTTCTGGGGTTTTAGTTGTATCTGAAAGGCAAGGCCAAGCCATGAAAGTGCTTTTAAGTGGGAGGTAACGTGATCAGTCATGTTGAGCATCTGCTGACAATTGCATGTGCACAGCCTTGTAGCTGTTTGAAGAACCTAAGCCAAGACCTCTGGCTCCTTATGGCTTTAGAGTCTGCAAGGATCTGAAGGTGCTTGGCCAGCATGGGGTCATTGTAGCCTAGTTCTTTGCACCTTCCTTTTGGGATGCAGATCCTCAGCACCTCTGGCCAGAATGTTGTGTTCCCCGCTCTGGCTGGGACATGGGGCCCTGATTGTGCCACGTGAGCTTGGGAAATTGGCATGGGCTCTGCCACAGGGCAGAGCAGCAGTTGTCAGTCCGGCCTGCTCATAGATGCTATGAGGATCTTTATTTGTTTGCACTAAAATTCTGTACCCAGGCCTGGGCCATTGGTGGGCGCTATCCTTCAAGCCAGTGGGGAGCTCTTGTGCCAGTGTCCTGTGCTGAAGCCTCCTTTGCCTAGTATCTACGATGTGTCTCCTGTCCCAGAAACCATCTGGTCATGCTATAGTGTGAGGACAGGAATCTTAACACTCTCCACCACTGTCTCCCCAGTGCTAGGCCTGGAATAGGCACCCAGGAATCATATATATTATGAATTAATGGCTGTCTCCTGGGAAGGGTGAGAGCCAGGACAGACACTCAGGCTGCAGATGGGCCATGGGTGAAGAGCGGTGTGTCTTCAAAGCAGGGGAGAGGCCTCAAGGCTTGGGGATAGAGTGCTCAGGAAGAAGATGTTTGGCTCTTTCTGGATTGGGCTGTCCCTTTGGCCCTCGGAAGGTCTTGAGTAGACGAGTGTCTATGGCCAGAGACCTAGGCATCTGTCACCTACAGAGTCCAGAGGCTCTTTGGTTGAGATGAAGATTAGAGAGGGGCCCAGGTCCTTGCATCCAGTGACATGGTCCTTGAAGCCCTGGCTGACGTTCTGGCTTACAGAGGACTGTCGCCCAGGCTGGCTCTGGCCTGGACAGGCCATGAGGTTGGGTGTCATCCCTGGGGTCGAGCCTGGGACTGGGTCCCCGGACAGTTTTGCCAGCCTTTCTGAGCCAGGTTGCCAAGCATGCAGCCTTCCTGGGCCCAGTTCCCCAACCTCCCTGCAGTCTGAAGCCCACACCATGGAGACCCCCAGGCAGAGAGGAGGCCACAACCCACGCCAGCCTCCCAGTTGCCTCCCAGTTGCCTCAGGACATTGGCACAGTGTGGTTTTCCTTCTGTCTGTGTGGGGACGCCTGTCTCGTCTCCACCTTGTCCCCAGGAGGGACTCACTCAGGGATGGGCTTGGAGGCCTGGGCTGCCTCTCGGTTCCTTGCCCATGTTCCATTCCCTTTTGAGCACTGATGATGCCCCCTGAGGCTTCTGTCTGCTGCCCCCACAGCTGCCCCAGCAGCACAAGCCAGGGGCCCTCATGGCTGCCCACAATGACCTCACCTCCCAATCTGCTTGGTCAGCCCTCACCCTCATCCCCTCACACCCAGATCTCTTAGTTGGCTGCCTCCTGCCCCCTCCTCACAAAGCCTACCCTCTTATGCCCACCTGGGGCCCCAGTGCCCACTCCCTCCATGGTGACGAGTCCTTAGCCTGCCTAACAACCACAGAGCACCCGCACCCCACGCGGCAGCTCACTGGCACGTTTCCACTGAGTCCTCAGCAGCTGGATGAGCCAGGCACTGTTTTTATCCCCATTTACCAGATGAGGGACCCAGCCCTCAGAGAGGGTGAGTGACTTGTCTAAGGCCACACAGCCTGCATAGCAGAGCTCAGACCAGACCCCGTCCCTGATTCTGAAGCTGTGGCCAGAGCCCTGGGTGAGCTCCCCTGGGGACAGCTTGGCTAGGGTTGACCTGAATGGCTCTTAACGTGTGTTCCCCAAAGCAGGGTTTATGTGCATAGCCAGTGGCAGCCATTTTTTATCTTATAGTTGTTTTTGTTTTCTTTTCATATTATAGAAAAGGTATAAACATATCATACTTGTCATTTCATAGGTATTATTGCTTACAAAACAGAGCCAAATAAAAATAGCGAGTCAGTTTTAAAAATTGAGCATAGTAAGTCAACAACATTACCAGTCAATGTGCAGAAAGAGGAAAAAAAATCATGAGGCCTTAGGGCGGGACAGGGATGACTAAAGTTGAGAAAGTCATTTCTGTCGGGAGCCTAGGCTTCGCCTCGTCAGCAGGTATCCAGAGGGATGTCCGGGCGCTTTGGGTGTCAGAACTGGTGGCCAGGCAGGGCCAAGCCCGCCCCCTGACTGCCTTCTCCCCTTGCCCTTTCCCGTGTAGAGGAGATCGTCGCCCACGCCAGCAATGTGTCCTCGCTGGTGCTGGGCAAGGGCTCCGGACGGCTGCTGGCCACAGGCGGGGATGACTGCCGTGTCAACCTGTGGTCCATCAACAAGCCCAACTGCATCATGGTGAGCCTTAGCTGGCCAGCAGGGACAGGGCAAGGGATGGGAGGGGACGCGAGGCGGGGTTGGGGACGGGAGCAGATGGCTTTGCAGGCACCCTGCGCAAGAGCACCCAGCACAATATCCGAGTCTCCCCCAGCTGTCTGCCCAGGAAGGCCCAGGACAACCCTGGATGGCAGGGGCAGTGGCCAGCCCTCAGGCATGGTGGCGTCACCTGCCCGTGGGACAGCACTCCAGGAATCCGGCATGAGAATGCTAAAGTGCTCCCACAGACCCAAGTGTGGGCCTCCCCTGCCCACAGCCCATTCGCCCGTCCATCAGCTATCTGTGGGGGTGACTTTGATTCATTCCCTGTCATTCCACAGGAGGAATTTCAGGGCGCCTGGCTGGAGTTGGATAGAGCTGGTTCTTTAATAGCACTTGATCTGGTTACACAACTACAGTTAATGCCCAAAACTGTTTTCTAAAACAGGAAAGCATAAAGGAGGAAAAAATTCAAAAATGGATTATATGCAGTTTCATTATCCAGAGACCACTACAGCTGGTATTTTTTTCTGTCTCTTCTAGATGCCGATATAGGTACATACACATGCACATATGTGTGTGCTCAAGCTTGTGCATGTACGTACACATATACCTGTACAAACACAAATGCGTGTGCACATATGGAAATATATAACAACATATTTCCAGAATGCTGTCTCTTCTGTGGCCTGGGTTTTAAAATAACAATATGTGAGCATTTTTTCGTGTCAACAGATATCCTTTTAGGATGTGATTTTTAATGGCTTCATGGTATGCTGTTGCAGGGATAAACTGAAATTATCTGAGCCCTGCCCTATTCCCAGCATGGAGGTCATCTGCAGTCTTTTGGGTCTGCTCAGCCAGGAAATGTATGTCCTCATCTGCCCAAATCTTTGAGCAGATCTGTGATCCTTGCATTAAATCCAAGGGTGTGTGCACTTTTTAGAAAGCTTTCAATGCAAATTGCCAAATCGCTCTCCAGAAATCAATTTACATTCCCACCAGCAGCACAGAACCTTGCTCTTCCCCGGCAGCCTTGCAGCACAGGGTAGCATCATGCATTTGACTCTTGGCCGAGTAAAGATGAAGATGAAAGGGGAGAGAGGTGGTATTTATTAGTAGAGACTCAGTCACCTCAGTCAGTGATTTTGGGAGACCCCGTGGAGAGCTGAGATCTGAAAAAGTATCAACAAGGACTCACAAAGAATGGACCTGAAGTGACCTCAGACTCTCATCTCTAGAGAAACACAGTGGACAGTTTGGGGTCTGGCCTCCAGACTTAGCTTCTCAGACCAGGTGCAGGCCCCAGGCCCCCCGCAGGCCTCAGCCCGTGCCTCTCTCCCCTGACTCCCACAGACCAGGCCTTTCAGGGCCTGAAATTTGCCAAGTTCTTTCTCACCTTAGTTTTATGCACGTGCTCTACTCCCTCTGCAGGCAGTCCACTTCCATCTGTTTCTGTGCATTTTTGAGTATGTATGAGCTCATATAGTTCAATAGCCAAATGATATGCGGTAAACAGTGAGACATCTTTCTCCCTCCCCTGACTTCCACTTCCCTCCCTGGACACAGTCACAGCTCCTGATTCCTCTGTGTCCTTCCAGAATTACTTTATGCCTTTTTTACACAAATGGTATCTAACTGTACACACTGTCTCCATCTTTTTTCACGTGAAAGTATCATGGAGGGTAGTCTTATATGCAGAGGGTTGCCTCATACATTTTAGTGGCCGAATGAATAGTGGTCCCTTGTATAGGTGACCTTGTAAGTGACCATGGATGACCACATTTATCTAACCAGTTTTCTGTGATGGGCATTTGTATTGTTTCCAGTCTTGTCCAAAAGATTCCCTGCAGTGAGAACCCTTGGGTGTGTGTTGTTGCACACGTGTCTGAGCGTGTGCAGAGCACGCTCCCAGAGGCACAGTTGCTGGAGTGCAGGAACGTGCATTTCTAAATGTGGGTAGATGATGCCCAGTTACCTTCCATGGAGTTGGTGCCCACTTAGACTCCTGCCGATGATGTGTGGGAGTCAGACAGACTGCTTACAACTGTCTGGCCTCGGGATAGTTCTGAGGAGCAGTTTTTCCCTATAGTCCCCAACCCCCGTGGGGAACGTTGTCTTAGCAAACACTGATGGAGTCACCACTGTGCTTTGGGTTGGCCAGCACTAGGCGAGGAGTGACAGACACCATGGATTTCAGATTCTAGCCTCCTCCAGAAAGCTGGAAATGCCAGCATCTCTTGCTCATCTCTCCTGAGCCCAGCCTGGCCTGGCCCGGCCCAGCCTGGCTCTGGCTGGCTCGGAGTTGGGTGAGAGTGATGTTTGCCATCAGAGTCACTCTCAGACCCTTTGGGTTTGGAGAGCCCCTACCTGGGAGTGTGGCTGGGTCCTCCAGCAGGGGCAGCCCCCAGGGCTCCAGGTGTTCCCGAGGGGCAAGGGGTGTGTCACTGACAAGCCAGGCCCAGTTCTTTCATGGTTCCCCCCTGAGGGGCTTGGAGATGGGAGCAGAGCCTAGGTAGGCAGTGGTTTGGACTCAGGACTGAAGGGTCAGGTGCTCCCCTCCTAGGGGTCCAGGGCCATTTCCGTAGGCGACATCCATGTCAGGAGCACAGCAGGCAGTGGGAGGGCGATGTGGCATGCCTGGGGTCTGGCTCACTTTTAGCCCTGGCTGCGGAGGCTGAGAGAAGCTGCTGCTCGGCCGTGCGTGCGGGAGCCTGGGAGTGGCCCTGTTGCTTGGGCCGCTTCTCTCTGATGCATTTCCTGGGACCCCAGAATTTGAGGCAGCAGCTGAGGGTCTGTCCACACAGTGTGCTAAAGTTGCCACCCCCTCTCCACAGAGCCTGACAGGTCACACGTCCCCAGTGGAGAGTGTCCGCCTCAACACCCCCGAGGAGCTCATCGTGGCCGGCTCCCAGTCGGGCTCCATCCGCGTCTGGGACCTGGAAGCTGCCAAAAGTAGGCATTTGCACTTGTCTTCTCTGCGGCGCTGCTGTCTCGGGCTCTTCTGTCCAGCCACTTCCTCCGGGAAGCCTACCCTGACCAGGCTGGGTGCTTTTCCTCCTGGAGCACTGACCAGACAGTGTGACGACCTCCCGCACACTGGCAGCAATGACACACACTGCCGTCTTGGCGCTGGCACCGAGGAGGTGCCTAGTAAATGTCTGAATGGACAGCTGTGTGGATGGATGTCTGTGTGGATCCAGGACCTGGAAGGACATCAGGTGCCACTAGGGGCCACGTAGGACATGTAAACGAGTGATGTGTAGGGTGAACTGGGGCCTGTGTGCCCCGACTCAGGCGGCCCCTACTCCATTCTGGCTAACTGTTGCCTGCAGGAGTGGGGCCGGGTGGCCAGACCTGTTCCCTTCTCCTTTGTTTTAATTTGGTTTTCATCTTTATAGAAGTTCACACATAGTTTAAAGAGTCAAATCCCGGTGGCTCTACAGTATTCACAGTGGAGAGGAAGACTTTGCCTACTCCTTCCTGTTCTCCAGAGGCCTCCGTCCTCTCACTTGCTTTTCCGCCGATTCCTTCCACTTTTCTAAATGACATGGCGACACTGCAGTTTCTTTTGAAAAACGTTTTGTACGTGTTATAGATGTTATTCAGGGCTGATTATATTTCTTTTTATCATTTTGTTTCCCTGGTGTTAATAATTGCTCTTTTTTTCATCTGCCTGTTTTCTCCATCTTTGTTTCTAATTTTTATCCCCCGGTTCTCTGCCAGAAGCATAAGCCTCCTCCCTCCAACCCATCCCATAATCGAGACGTCTCCTCTCAGAGCCTCTGTCCCCCAGGTGCCTGCAGCCCAGCTGTCATCCTGGGCCCTCCTCCGTCTCTCTGCCGCTCCAGTCCCACGTTGTCACCTTTCTTGGTTTTCTCCCTCGTTTTGACGAGCACATTCTTTCATAGCTTACTTAGAAAGGGTACACGACAGGCACAATTTTAGAGACCTTCCATGACTGAAAACGACTTTATTCTACCTTCATCCTGTTTTTTAAAAATTCAAATGTAGAATTCTAGGTTGGAAATACTTTTCCCTCAGAGTTTTGAAGGTCGGCGCCACTGCGTTTTGGCTCCCAGGGCCGCTGCTGGGAGATCCAGGCCGTCTCCTCCCGGGTCCCTCGCGTGGGACCTGCTGCTCTCCTTCCTCTGCCTCTCTCTCTGCAGGTTGCACGATGTTTGTCCCAGCGTCCTGCACTTGCTCAGCGATGAACCTTGGTGGGTCAGTATTTATCCCTCTGCCAGATCCCTGCTGAGTTCTGTCAGTCTGTAAACGCGAGCCCTCGGTCCTGGGCCAAGTGGGCAGTCTCCGCTTTCCGGAACGGGGGCTGCCTCTCAGCCTCGGCCGGGTGCTGCCACACGGCGGTGTGGGTGCTGCCAGCTCTACAGATTTTTCACAAGAAGCTGGGAATCTGGAAATTTAAGTGGAAGCCCCCACTTCTGAATACTGACAGCTCAGTCGACATTTTTTCAGAGCACTGTGCAGGCCAACCCTGAGAGGTCCAAGTGAAACCTGTTTGCTCACTGCTTTTTGCCAGCCTCAGGCCTGGACCGTCCAGCATGCCAGGTGGGAGGCCATCGCCGCCTGAAGGACAAGAGAAGACATAATGGCATGGACTTTATCGAGGCCACTTTGCCCAGTAGAGAGCCCCTCTGCCTGGCTGAGACTTGCGGGTTCTTCGAGGCCTCTCCTGTGGTGCGTGCTCTGTCTCTGCTGCAGGATGGCGGCCTGCGGCCACGCGTGCCCAGTGGCCAGGTTCACTCTGTCCAAGAGCCATGGTCTTCTTATGGAGGTGGCCCTCAAGAAAGATGGTATGGGCCTCTTGAGTGATGCTCACCCCTGCAGTGAGGAGCTGCTTAGAAGAAAGACGGACCCCAGGATCTCTTGGCTAACAAACGGGTCTCAGCACGCGGTCCTGCTGCCTGGCTGTGGCACGGCGTCTGTTCTGGAGCATCACTGGACTCGAGGGGCCAGGGCAAGACAAGCCAGGTTGGCTGGGCTCCAGCTGAGAAAGCAGAAAGACTCAGGCAGAAGGTGGGTCGCTTCCCGGGAAGCCTCTGCCTGGACCCGAATCCCAGCAGACAGCACCATTCAGCGAGGAGCAAGGGAAAAAGAAGACCAGGCTGCCATGTGTTCGCAGCCACTGTTGTTCCACGCATAAGGGAGACGTGAGACTTCCTGGAGGTGGGCAAAGAATGAAAACTGAAGACCTCTGTCAGGAGTTCCTGAGTGCTGGACCCCCACGGTTGACTGCTTTCAGGGAGCTTGTTAGCAATGCACGGCCCAGACCCCGCCCCCAGGATATGTGACTCAGAAGCAGGGCAGGGCCAGGACCTGGCATTCAGTAAGCTGCCAGGTGACTCTGACGCAGATCCAGGTTGACAGGGGCCCTTACTTGTTGGATGGGCATACTGGGGCCCAGGGAAGACACCAAGCTTGGTAAAGACCCTGTAGCTCGGCCGGGAGGGCTCGGAGGTTCCCGAATGGGGCACATACACCCCAGGGGCCCTCTGCTCTGTAGCTCCCAGGTCCTGTGACCGAGACCTTCCGAGGGCCCCTGTGGGACAGAAGAGCAAGGGCAGAAGTCAAGTCAGAAGAATGTGGTCCTGCCTGCTCTCCATGGCACAGCCAGAGGGCGAGGGCGGGTCAGCCTGGGATCCCTGTGCTTAGTGAAGCCAGCCCACGCAGGGCGGGACCCAGCGCATCCTCTCTGGCGGGGCAGGACTGTGGAAACCTTGCTGTGGGGTGCAGAGTGAGCGAGCTGAAGCAGGAGCCAGCATGAGTCTACTCCCTCCGGGTCCTGGAGTGGGCAGCATGTGCCCGAGGCCTCCTTGACCAGAAAGGCAACGCTGAGCCCCCAGTGGCATGTCTGGTGGCATATGATGACTACAGATAGTGACAAAGGGCAGCTGCTCAGGTTTTGGTGTGATTAAGCTACTCAGTGGACAGCATGGCAGGTGCCTGTCGCACTCCATGAAGGATGTAAAGGCAGTTTGCTCGCAGCTCAGGGCCCCGCAAGGCCTGTGCTGAGGGGCACCTAGTAGGGTGGGTGGGTGAGGTGGGCAGTGGGATGGGCTTTGTCCTCAAGACAGATGGCAACCAGAGCGGCTCCCTCTTACCCTGCTCTCAGCTGTGCCTGTCCTGTCCTAGGAGTTTTAGACAAATGTGACCTGGTAGGGGGTCACATGGTAAAGCAAGCTGCTCGAGAGTCAGATGGCTGGTTTAAATTCTGGCTCTGCATCCTGCTGGCCAGTCTGAAGTGGGCTGCTTCTCCCTGGGAGCCTCAGGCCTTCGCCCACCTCCTGGTGGTGTTGGGGGCTGGGAGAAACTCATGCTTGGAAATCACTCAGCCTGTCTGGGAACATCAGAAGTGCTCGGCAGATATCGC
Source organism: Eidolon dupreanum (assembly GCA_028627145.1). Taxonomy (NCBI): domain Eukaryota; kingdom Metazoa; phylum Chordata; class Mammalia; order Chiroptera; family Pteropodidae; genus Eidolon; species Eidolon dupreanum. Next base: position 124,731,237 of record CM053508.1, on the reverse strand, counting down.
GGGATGAAGGAGGTGCCTGAAAGGCTGTGGCATTGAGTGGTGGGTCACCGGTGGGGCCAGAAGACACAGAACCAGGACTAGTGTTCGGAGGCCTGAGGAGGAGAGAAGGGCCAGCATGGGAGACACAGAGAAGAGGATGAAGACAGGCCTTATGCAGGAAGAAATGACAATGAGAATTATTATAACTGGCATTTATTGAGCACTTACCATGTATCAGGCCCATGCTAAGAACCTTATGTCCATTTTATTACATCATTCTGACCATAACCCAGTATGAGGCAGAGAGGGTGTGGGATTGCCCAGGGTCACACAGCAAGCAGGGAGCAGAGCCAAGACTGCTCCCAGTTCTGCCTGGCTCCAGAGCCCTGGACCTGGACCTGGACCTGAGGGATGCAGGCAGTCACACCAGAGAGTTTGTTTAATTCACCAGTGTTTAGAGCTCGACTCTCTTGTCCCTAAAGCATTGCATCTGGAGTTTGCTTGAACACCTCCTTCAACAGAGCGCTCACTACCTTTTACAAGGCACCCTGTTTTTGCTCAAACCTAAGGGTGGCTGGACTCCTCTACCACTTGGCCCCAGCACTCATGAGGTGATCAGTTTCATTCACACAGTGGAATTATAAATCTTAAAAAGCAAGACACGTGAAGCCAGAGAGAAGAGGCAAATTTGAGGGGCACCAGAGACAGAAACACAGTTGGCCCGTGGGCCATGCTGGGCCAGGCCATGGAGCTACCTGCAAGACCTCGTAGGATGGGAGACATGGTTTCTGGGGCAGCAGGAGGTGATTCACACCCCACCCTTGAGGATTCCCAGGCCCCAGCCATCGACCTGTGTTCTCTTGGCTCTCACAGCTTGTCCTCACATCTACCTTCAGGACCCCTGGGACAGAGGGCTGGTGTGAGCACCAGGGCCACCCCGTGATTGCCCTCCATTTGTCCTCCTTGGGGACTTTGCCCACCACTTCCCTCTTGCAAGAACACACTGGGATGAGACCAGAGGCACAGGCTGGGGGGAGTGTGCGGTACATTTTCAGGTAATTAACAGAAATGGCTGTCATCTCTTAGGAGAAAAAAAATAGATTAGTTGTTAGGGTGGTAAGACCCTGTTGATTTTTTCCTCCTATTTCTAAAATCTGTTGTTATCGTTCAGTTAATGTTAAAGCCCACACGCAGCGAACACAGCAGCCCTTCTCCGGTAGCCGCCTTGCCTCTCACGCCATCGTCTCTGCTTCCATTCTTCCGTTTAGTTCTTCGCACACTCGTGGGACACAAAGCCAACATCTGCAGCCTGGATTTCCACCCATATGGCGAGTTTGTAGCCTCGGGGTCTCAGGACACGAACATCAAGGTGAGACCCCGCGCTGAGCCCCACGTCTCCCGCTGGACTGGCTGGCAGTGGGACCGGGCCATGTGTCCGGCCCGAGAGGGTGGGCTTTCGGCTCTGTGTGGGGGCGTCGTCCCTCTCTGCAGCATTTCTGCTTAGAATTCCCAGCTTTAGTGAGCAGTTTCTGGACCCCTGTCATTTGGGGTGTAATGACCTGGAGGTGCCCAGAGTCCTCTGCTCATAGCCACACACTGCCCTCCAACCCGGGCCCCAGGATGGCCCAAGCTCCAGTCCTCCCCAGGCCAAGCCCACCGTTGGTGGTAGCCTGCTCTGACCCTGCCCCTCTGCTCCTCTCCACACAGCTCTGGGACATCAGGAGGAAAGGCTGTGTCTTCCGATACAGGGTAAGGAAGGCCCCCTCTGTTGGTCACCACGCAGGCATGGAGCGTGGGTGGTTCCCAGGCTGGCAGGGGCAGGAGGGGACTGCTGTCCAGCATGGGTGAGAACATTAGAAATGAAAGTCCCAGCAAGAAACATGAGTCCGGAGCAGAGCAGGGGTGCTTCGGGTGGCCCACCGCTGTCTGTGAGTCCCTTTGGGGCTGCGTTTACCACGTTCCTCCACGCTCTGGTTTTACAGGCAGCTAACAAGTGTCACCAGGCGAAGGGGCTCCTGTTTATATGAGTTTGAAGCCCTGAGTTTAACAAAGAATTATTTTTAGAGGTTGTTAGACCCGTTGACATTAAGACAGGACATTTAACTCTCCAAAAAGAGGCCACATCTATGTTGCTTCCCAAACCATATAACCACGCAGTCCTGATTTCCTGGGGCGTCCTGAGGACCTGGGAGCCCATGGCCCATACAGAGAAGTGTTCTCCTGCGGCATCTCTGACACATCTGTCCCCTCATCACCAGCTGCACAGGAAGCACTGCTTGTCACAGGCAGAGATGGGGTGGGGTGGAGGGGAGGGAAGCCCCCTGGGCCCAGCCCCCTCGGGTGAGCCTGGTGCTCTGTTCGCTCCTCAGGGGCACAGCCAGGCCGTGCGGTGTCTCCGGTTCAGCCCTGACGGGAAGTGGTTGGCATCAGCTGCAGATGACCACACGGTGAAGGTAGCTCCCGGCCTGACCTGGGCCCAGACTGAGGACTGGCGTCTGCCGATCACACTCGGGTTGGGTCCTCGGCTCCCTCCTGACTGGGGTTGCATGTCCCAAGCCTGTCCAGAATGGAAGGTGGTGGGCATGTGGATGAAGAGCTCAGGCCGGAGTAGAGGGAGAGTGGGCAGCCGCAGTGCCTGGCCTAGTCCTGACCTCCCCCTCGCCCCACCCAGCTCTGGGATCTGACTGCTGGCAAGATGATGTCCGAGTTCCCTGGCCACACGGGGCCTGTCAACGTGGTGGAGTTTCACCCCAACGAGTACCTCCTGGCTTCTGGCAGCTCCGACAGGTGAGAAGGAGAAGCAGGGCCTGTCGCCCGTGACTGCCATCCGTCACATCTCTCCTCTGAGCATGTGTATATCTGCCCCTAATCCGTCTGTCTGTTCCGGGGTGTCATATGCCTGATGAGCCTATGTAGACTGAATTAACTGCCAGCCAGGCTAAGATGGCACCCCGGTCTCATCTCTCCTCTGACTCTGGTTTCCGGTCCCAGTGTCTGGGCCTTCTAGGGCATGTCCAGACCCAAGGCCCAGGTTCACCTCCCTCCTGCTGAGTCCTCCCCATCTGCCCAGGGCCCGCCCTTGACCCCAGGCATTGGTCTTAGTGGCTCTGAGGGGTAAGGGGAGGCAGAGAGGTGTCTGGAGAGACACAGGTGGGCTGCCCAGCCACAGGCCTATGTGGAGGCCAGGGGAGGGACCCTGGCCTCCCAGCACAGCCCGGCTGCCTTTGCAGGACCATCCGTTTCTGGGATCTGGAGAAATTCCAGGTGGTGAGCTGCATCGAAGGGGAGCCGGGACCCGTCAGGTATGCAGGCAGCTGGGCGGTGGGCCGGGCCCTCCTCCCGGGCAGTGGAATATGGACGTGGGTGGGCCTCTCCCGTCTCTACTTTCCCTCCCTCCTGTCCTGGGCTCCCCACAGCCTCCCTGGGTTTCTTGGGACCCACGACCCGCTCTCACCTGGCCCAGGAGCGTCCTCTTCAACCCCGATGGCTGCTGCCTGTACAGCGGCTGCCAGGACTCACTGCGCGTCTACGGCTGGGAGCCCGAGCGCTGCTTTGACGTGGTCCTCGTCAACTGGGGCAAGGTGGCCGACCTGGCCATCTGCAACGACCAGCTGGTGAGAGAGCCACCGCCCACCCTCCCACCGGGCCGCCCGCCCCCCTCCACCCCAGGCCCCGCTCCCACCGCTCTGCGGGATCCCACCCACTGCTACCCCAGCCGCTGCTGCGAAGGGTCCGGCCCCAGCTCTGCCACTTCCTGCAGATAGGCGTGGCCTTCTCCCAGAGCAACGTCTCCTCTTATGTGGTGGACCTGACTCGGGTCACCAGGACAGGCACGGTGGCCCAGGACCCCGTGCAGGACAGCCGGCCCCTGGCGCAGCAGCCGCCCCTCCCCAGTGCCCCCCTTCGTCGCATCTACGAGCGGCCCAGCACAGCCTGCAGCAAGCCTCAGAGGTGGGCTGGGGCCTCGGAGGGTGCTGGGGGGCACAGGAGGCGTTGGGGGGCCCGGCCTGGCCTCACTGGGCCCCGGCCTCCTGTCGGCTGCCCCCAGGGTGAAGCGGAACTCGGAGAGCGAGCGCCGCAGCCCCAGCAGCGAGGACGAGCGGGACGAGCGGGAGTCGCGGGCCGAGATCCGGAACGCCGAGGACTACAACGAGATCTTCCAGCCCAGGAACAGCATCAGTGAGCCCTGGCTCCCGCGCCTGCGAGCCCCAGCGTGCCCATCTGTGACGTGGAGGCAGACAGCCCTTGCTGGGGGCAGGGTCCATGTCACTCTCTTAGCTCAGCTCCTAACCTGCACCGGGCCAGGCTCTGTTCCCAGGTCCTCTAGGCCCCAGCAGGAAGCCCAGCAGCCAGCCACGCGGTGCCCTGCCAGCTCTAAGCAAAGAAAAGCCCACAGGGGCAAGTGGGTGGGAAGGGGCAGGCCCAGGGGTTCATGGGACTGGCACAGGGACACAGGTTTGCAACTGCATGCCTGGGAACGACCTTCCATTCCTCCGTATCCTGGCAGGGCCCTGTGTCCCAGGTCACCCCAGCCCTGGGGGCTCGGAGAGGAGCCCTGGGCTAGCCAACATGAGTCCCCAAACCCCTTCGCCTCTACAGGTCGGACACCACCCCGAAGAAGTGAGCCCTTCCCAGCACCCCCAGAGGATGGTGAGTCAGGAGGCAGAGCCTAGCACCCCGGGGTCCCAAGCTCCCCTGTTCTCTCCCTCTTCGAGACACTGGCCTTAGCCTCTCTCCCACTGGACCTTTTACCTCCATTTGCCCCAGAGCACCCACGACGTGCCAGGTCCAGGCTAGGCCTGGTGACTGAGTGTGAACAAGGCGGGCAGATGCTCCCGCTCAGGAGCCTACACCCTAGTGAGGAGGGCAAAAGGTAGACAGACAACCACACAGGTGGGTCTAGAAATGGGACACGTGCTGGGCAGGAACGAGCCGGTCACGGTGAGAGAAGTTGCCGGGGCCTCCTGTAGATAGGGTTGACTCTTCACCATCCACTCACCACCAGCACCCCCAACACACACACATTCCTAGTGCAGTGGCAGGTCACCACTCCCTGGAGCTCCCTGGGTCCCATCCACACACAGAGCTAGATGCCTGCTTTCTGCCAGACCTGGGGTTCAGTAGGTGGAAAGTAGGGGACATGCCCAGCCCCACCTCAGGCCTCCCCAGGACCCACGCTGCCGATGCCTCCTTCCCCAGCTGCCTGCTGGCTCCTGCTCCATCACCCTCAGTTACAGATGCCGCCCAGAGTCCCGCCCGAGCCCTGCCTTCTTCTGACCCAGAGATCTTTTCCTTTTGCCTCCAGACACGGCCACAGCCAAGGAAGCAGCAAAGCCCAGCCCTGCCATGGACACACAGTTGCCGGTGCCAAACGTACGTCTGGGTGGAAGGAGCGTGGTGTGAGGCTCGGGGGGCTGGAGTCCTAAACCAAGGTTGGGGGATCCCCACACTGAGGGCAAAGAGGGAGGCCTCAGGCTGGCCGCCCACTGAGCTCTGAACCCCTCCAGCTTGAGGTCCTGCCCTGGCCCCAGGTCGTCACTTCCACCCCTGCACCCAAGGCCGAGCCTGCCATCATCCCTGCCACCCGGAACGAGCCCATCGGCCTGAAGGCCTCCGACTTCCTGCCTGTGAGTAGGGACCCAGCCCAAGGATGGGGCGGAGGTCTGTGAGGCAAGGGCAGAGCTTTGCTGCCAGCATCTGGGCCCCTGTCCCACCAGGCTGTGAAGATTCCTCAGCAGACGGAGCTGGTTGACGAGGATGCCATGTCGCAGATCCGAAAAGGCCATGACACCATGTGCGTGGTGCTCACCAGCCGGCACAAGAACCTGGACTCTGTGCGGGCCGTGTGGACCACGGGTGACATCAAGGCAAGCACCTGCTCCTGCCCTGGGCTTAGGGCTGAACCGAGAGAGGGCCACACAAGGGGTTAAGCAGTTCCCGTGTACAGTATGGCAACTTCACTTTGATTTCATCCTCACCATCGCAAGCCACCGTTTATTGAGCCCTTCTTTACTGGCCTAGCCTTGCATTCATCATTTTAGGGGCAGTCTTATTAACACCCCACAACCACCCCATCATCTTACCACACTCAGTCAGGGGCCACTCTGTCCCCAGTCCTCTCTGACAGGTGCTCTGTTTGCACAGACGTCAGTGGACTCAGCAGTGGCCATCAACGACCTGTCGGTGGTGGTGGATCTCCTTAACATCGTCAACCAGAAAGCGTAAGTGGCCACAGGGGGTGGGGTGGGCAGAGCGCGAGGGCTGGGCGCTGAGGGCTCTTGTCCCTGGCCCTCTCCCCAGCTCCCTGTGGAAGCTGGACCTGTGCACGACAGTCCTGCCGCAGATTGAGAAGCTTCTGCAGAGCAAGTATGAGAGGTGCGTGTGGGGAAGCCCTGCCTGCCTCGTAGCAGGCAGAGGAGGTGGCAGGGGGCTCCTGCAGGGTCCACGGGAAAGACCCCCACGGCCGGTGCCCATGCGAGGTGGCCGTGCAGCACTGCCGTCCCCTCCAAGTCCCCGAGACGCCAGAGCGGGAACAGCCGTGCTGCCTCTGCTCCTCTGTCTCTGCTCCTCTGTGTGCACCTTGCTGTTTGTCTTTCTGTCTGTGGCTTCATCTGTCCGTCTGCCTCTGAAGTTACGTCCAGACAGGCTGCACCTCCCTGAAGCTGATCCTACAGCGGTTTCTGCCCCTGATCACTGACATCTTGGCGGCCCCACCCTCCGTGGGTGTAGACATCAGCCGGGAGGAGAGGTGAGGGGCCAGGCGGCGTGCATGTGTTGGGGGCAGGGGTGCCACGCCAGGTGAGGGCACACAGGCCCGGGGGCCAGCCCACTTGTCAATGGCCCTGCTGCAACAGCTTATGTAGGTGGTCACTGTGCCTGGGACAGTCTGTGGTTCAGAGTATGGGGTTGGGGTGGTCAGAGCTTGGGTTCCTCTGTGGCCTGGCTCTGCGCTGAGCCCTGGTGTGGCCTGGCGTGGCTTGGGGGAGGGGCGGGAGTTGCTAGGACATGGAAGGCCCCAGGGTCGGGTGGCGGTCACGGCCTCCACGACTGTGCCCATGCGGCAGGCCACCTCAAGCCCTGCCCTTCTGCCCTCAGGCTGCACAAGTGCCGGCTCTGCTACAAGCAGCTCAAGAGCATCAGCGGCCTCGTCAGGAGCAAGTCGGGCTTGAGCGGCCGCCACGGCAGTGCCTTCCGGGAGCTGCACCTGCTGATGGCCAGTCTGGACTGAGGAATCCAGTGGGTGGGGACGCCTGGCAGCCCTTGGGGCCTGGCCTCAGCCCCTACACCTGTTCCCTGTGTACCCACCAGCCCGTGAGCCTCTGCCCTCCCCCCACTGCTGCCCTGTGGCCATCCTGGAGGCGGCGGCGCTGGCCCACTGGCCACCTCCACAGCCCCGAACTCTCAGACAACTTCTCTCCAGCAACGGCCGCCCAGCTTTGCCCAACTCTTGCTTCTTGGGGCAGCGAACCAAGCCCTGGGGCTGCTGCTGTAATTTATAAGGCAAATTTTATTAAATTTGTAACTATTGCCTGGTTTCCTTGCCTGGAGGGGCAACCTCTGGTGATAGCTCTGCCAGGCACGGGATTGCCTGCCTGGCCTCTTGAGAGGTGAGACCACCCTCTCCATTGCCAGAGGTGGTGCACCAGCCCGTGTGGCCAGCAGGGGGCAGCAGAGTGCTGGGCCGGCAGGAAAGGGCCGCTTCAGACACCCTGGGGGAGGAGAGGGGAGGCGGCAACCCCTCCCTGGCTGGGAAACAGGTGAGGGATGGGCCCCGCCATCCCCTGTCTCAGCCATGCTCCCAGCTGTCCTGTGGACGCCTCCAACAGCTGTACACTGCAGGAAGCCAGGTCCCCAGCCTCACAGACGTGGCCACCGCTGGGCTGGCCCAGAGCCCAGCAGATGTCCCACCCCCCAGGAAGCCCCCCAGGGACAGGACTGGAAGGGCAGCTGCCCTGCCCGCCGGTGAGGGCTCTCAGCAGACTTTGCTCCCCGCGGGAGCCCCAGTGCTGTCTGGCTGGGACAGGCCGCCCCCGCCCAGTGGGCATCTCTCTGCTCCTGAAGCAGCAGCCGGCAGGTCCAGCCCCGGTCAGAGGGAAGGCGCCACTGACACAGCCTCCCCCGAGGCCGAGGCTGTGCACAGACCAACACAGCTGCCGTGCTGGGGTGGGGCGGTGGCCTTGCACTGGAGGTTGAGGTCCTGTAGGTCCTGGGAAGAGGGTGGCGAATTCACTCGTGGGGACAAGGCCAGGGCCTCAGCCATGGTTCTGCCAAGCCTTGGAGGAGCCTCCGTTTACATCTATAAGGTGGAGGTGACAGCACTGTTCATGTGTCTGTCAGTAACGACGAGGGGAAAGGGGGGCACGGGCCCTCCCTGTCGGGATGGTCAGGACACGCAATCCGGGCAGGCTGGGAGGGCTGCGGGTGACTGGCCAGCAGTGGGGAGCTGACAGCACGTGCCAATGCCCTGCTCCCTGGCCGAGACCAGTTCTTACAGACCACACTTGTGTAAAAAGACTTTTATTTTAATACGTAAAAATGGCTAAGCTTCCAAAAGTTCTTAAATAGGACTCCAGAGGGAGAAAAATGTCAAGAGGCCAGTGAGCAAGGAGAGCGCCTGGTGCCAGGCAGATGAGCAGCAGAATCCCCGCCCTCTGGCCTCCTGCCAGCCGTAAACAGCCCGGCCTGGTAGGCAGGGCCGCGCTCCTATGTACACCAACGAACACTACACATGCCCGGTGTGGGGGTTCCCCTTGGAGGAGAGTGGGGTGCCCACCAACTGCCCCATTCCCACGGTTCCTGTGCCTTCTGGAGGCTCCCCGGCCACCCACCCACAGAGGGTGCCCTGCGGACCGGGAGAGCTGGGCCAGCCCGGCAAGGGCCCCCCAACCACACACGGCCGCTCTCCCCACGAGGGCACACCCTGAAGGCCCGGGCCTGCCAGGCAGAGCAGGCCATTCTCGCCCTTCCAGCCCGTGCCATTTGTACCCAGAGCCACAGCCAAGAGACACCATTTCCTTCTGAGCATGTTTCTCATCTCTGAGGAGAGACGGAGCCGAAAAGGAGCCTCACGTCCTGGGCTCCCTGCACTGCAGCAGGAGCAGGCCGGTGAGGCCTTGGGACCCGGCCCCTGGCACCGCAGGGTGGACACGTCCATCACACAGGCAATGGCCTCGACTTCCCTGCAGCGGGTGGGAGGGAGGGGAGCTCATCAGCCTCCGTCTAAGAGCAGGAGGGAGGCAAGCAGAAGCACGCAGACAGCAGGCAGCAGCAAGACAGACACACAGCCCTGAGCAGCAGGCCCCCAGCACAGCCCTGCGACCCACGGTGGCAGGTGGGCAGTGGCAGGCAGGTAGCCCTGGGCCACCGGCCCCACACTCACCTGGAGACTCTGCAGCCCCAGCCTCAGGCTGAAATCAAAGCAACGGGCATCTCACTGGTGGGCTTGCCTCGGGCCAAGGCCCCTCAGGACCCTGCTGCCCCTACCCCTTCAGACTCTAAGCACTTCCAGGCCCTTCCGTGGGTGGGGCCAAGCAGGAGGCTGAAGCCTGAAGTCCAGTCCTGTGGCCAGGCTCACTGTTCATCTGGGACGTGGGGTGAGTCCTGCCCTTTCTACCCGCTGGAGCCGGGGCCTGGGGCTGGCGATGCCAGGCCTGCCTTGGAGGGCATATTGCACGAGCCTAGTCAGTACAGCCTGGGAGACTCGCGTCCTGGTCCTCAAGCCAACAGCCAAGCTAGGAGCCCCAATACAACCCCCTCTCCAGGTGGCCTTCGATCTCTCATCTCTCCCCACCTGGAAAATGGACCTAGCACTGTCTGCCCTGAATGCTTCTCAGGACCAGAGAAGGTTGTGAAACAGGTTCTAGACAAGTTTTAGAAACTTTATACAAAGGAAAGAAAAGAAAAAGCCCATCCAGGTGAGGGCCGCCCAGTGGCTATGAGCGATGTGTGGGAGAAGTTTCCCCACCCACCCACCTGCCCACTCCCTAAAGGCTCACCTGACGGCTGCAGCCTCCTCCGGATGGAGCCTGGCCGGCTAGTGATCCCAGAGCTGGGGGCCGAATGGGCTCGTGCTGAGGGCTGTGGCGTCTGGCAGGCTGGTTCCCACTGTGTGCAGGGGCGAGCAGGTGGGCTGGGGCCACCCTGGCCTGGCCCCCGTACCACCACACTGCCCTCCACTCCCTTCCCAGCCTCCCGAAACTGTTTCCTCATCTGTGAAATGGGTATGATGCTGATACCCTGCTTCAGGCAGTGTTGAGAGTTAAACGATGCACATAAAGAAGTGAACTAGTTACCCCTGGGCACCTATGAGCCAGCCTGCAACCTGTCCCCCTAGCCCCCGGCTGATGGCCCCCAGATACCTCTGAGGCGAGAAGTCATACTTGGACTAAAGAGGCTACTGGGTTTGGGTTCTGGTTCTAGGTCCAGCCTCTCTGGCATCTTCCCCTGACCCCGACTCCAGGCTGTCCCCTGACGTGATGTCTCTGACCCAGAGCCACCAGAGGCAAGCCTGTGCTGTCCTCCCCATACCTCCAGATGCTCCTGGCTGGACCAGGACGCCAGCTCTGTCCTGCGGGACCCAGGGCCCAGCTCCACAGAGCGGACCCTCTCAGCAAACTTGAGGGAGTAGAGTGTCTCGCTGGTGTTCTTCTCCACAGGGGACACCTAGAGGACATGAGGGCTCACTCTCCCTCCCTCCCAGCCAGCCACCCCCACAGAACTGGAGGGGGCAGCATGCTCCCGGGAGCGTCTAGCCAAAGTGAAGGAACTCGTGAGGCGCACAGGGTGCACGTGGCCAGATCTGCTGCGGAGGCTGGCAGGGTGCTTGTCCAACTCTGGAGCCACAGAGGGACAAGGGTCCCTTCCCTGCACAGCTGGGGTATCTGGGAGGGGTCCCTGGTCTTGGTGCTGGCCTCGCCCATCCACGCCGAGGGCCACCAGTCTGGCCCACCTGAGACGCTCACCTGCACCACCATGAGGGTCTTGCTGTCCCCGCTGAGCGAGTCCTGGAGGAGGTAGGTGAGCTTGGAGTTGCGAAAGGGCACGTGGCCGTGGCGGGAGCGCAGAGCCGCGATGACGTCCCCCAGGGCCGACAGCGACTTGTTGATGTGCTGCGCCTCCCGCAGGCGGCTGCCCTCGGCCCCCGACTTGCCCACGCGCTCTGAGCCGGCCAGGTCCACCAAGTTCAGCTTCCCTGCGGGGAGGGTGCTGGGCAGGTCAAGGCCGACGCCGGGGGGTGGGGGGGTGTGGGGGGGGGCGGGGAGGTGCCCAGGCCAGGCCGCCTGTCGCCCTCACTCACCCGTGGTGCGGAGGCCGGTGCTGCCGTCCACGCCACGCACGGTGACGATGAGCAGGCCGTGGGAGCGGGAGCTGTGCTCGTTCAGGTTGGTGAACTCGGTTGTGCGGTTGGTGTGGCCGAACTCGAACACCTGGACGGGTGGCACGGCAGAGGTGCAGGGTCTGGAGCGAGGTCTGGGGGGGGCACCCCGCCCCCGAGCACCCCTGCGAGGGGGTGTCACCCTCTGCATTGTGCAGGGGAGGAATCCGAGGCCCCGAGGGGCGTGGGGACGTGGCAGAGCGGGCGTCTGCCCGCGCTCTGCCTGCGTGCCCTCCTCCAGAGCAGCTCTCGGCTCCTGGGCGGGTCTCCCGAGCGCATCCCCGCCCCCCCGGCCCCCAGCCCCGCACCTTGTTGATGTCGTCCACGCTTTGCACCTGGAACTCCGTCAGCCCTGGCACATACAGCTGTCCACTGCCGTCTGGGCACAGTCGGATCTCCAGTTTCTCCTGGGGCTCCTGCCCCAGCAGGTCCCTGGAGGTGCAGGTGGGATACGGTCACCCCCTGCCCACTCTGCCTCTGCTTGCACTGCCCCTGCCCCGACCCCTCACACCTTCCCAGACCGGCCAGCTGAGCCCCTCCTCCTCCGCCACTTCCTCCCCTGCACTCAGTCTGCTGAAAGGAGGCCGACCAGTCCGCAAAAGTCCTGGGGTGGTGCTACTGCCCCCAGGATACACTGGCCCTCTGTGGGCAGGGGTCCCCAACCCGCCCACTCTCACTTAATCACAACCTGGTGCAGCCTGTGGGTACAGTGAGTCTGGAGGGTTCCAGGGAGGCTCACAGAGAGCCCTCCTCTCCCCGCCTGCTGGTCTGGAGAGGGTGGCGGCCTGGGACCAGTAGATACCCTGGGCTGAGTCCTAGTACACAGCCTCTACGGCCTTCTTCAAGGAGACCCCACTTCCCATCCCACTCGGCTCCACACGGTCCTGAGGACCACAAAGCTGCATGGGAGGCCTGTGCCCACACCAGGGCCTGGGGCCGCCCACCCAACAGCCTTGAACCTGAGGGCCGCCCACCTCCGGGCCGCCCACCTGAGGACCTCATTGTAGATCTCAGCCGCGCTGACGGTGATGGTGTACTCCCAGTCAGACGCCTTCTCCTGCACCTCGGAGAAGAGCAGCTGCAGGGCCCGCTGGTTGATGCCTGGGTTCTCAGGGGTCCCCTGGGGGCAGAAGGCAGGCCCCAGTGAGCTGGTCCTCTCCTCACCACGAGGGGTGGCCCGTGCAGATGCTCACAGGTGCCTGTGGCTCCCACCTCCTCCAGCCACCTCTTGCAGGCCAGCCCCCCTGCCCCAAGTTCCCGCCTGCATGCCGGTCGGCCCCCAGAATGCCCTCCACCAGCGGCAAGCAACTTCACCTCCTTGGGCCTCAGTTCCCCACTTTTAAATGACACCACCCTGCCAGGCCTTCCCTGTGACTTAAAGCACAGCACCCAGGTGAAACGCCTGGCAGGGAACTGCACACAGGGGCTGCTGAACGCCAGATGTGCACCTGGCCCTGGAGGGCCACCTGGGAGGGGCACCGGGAACCTGTGATCTCCCTGCCACTGCCCACGGGGGGGATCCAATGTCAGCAAGGCCACGTGCAGGGTTCTGTGGGGGACGGGGGGGCGGGGGAGCACAGGCAGAGCAAGTGCCCTGGGGCCCAATGGGCTGGCCTTTCTGCAAGGAAATCTCCCCTGGGCCCTTGCTTCCCCTTCAGTGGTACCTCCCACCCCCTCCCACCCCCTCCCACCCCCTCCCACTTCTGCTGCTCAGGCCTCCTTGCCAGGCCTCAAGTACTGCTACCAACGGCCGCCTCCTCATATGGTCCTCTCACTCACCCTTGTCCGGACACCCGGACACCTGCCCACCTCCTCTATCTGGGGAACCTACAGCGCCCACCCCTTCAAGAGCCAGGGCAAAGCTAACAAACCAAAGACCAGGCTCCCATTTTCTCTACAGTCAGGATTCTTCCTTCTCTCAGTGACCCCATTTCCAGCCACACCCCATGGAGAGGGGACGGCCACAAACAGGGAGGTAAAGCCCTGCCCTGGGAGCGGCAGGCAAGAGCTGGGCGCCTCGCAGCTCCCGTGGGTCGGTCTCCCTGGCTCATTCATCCCGATAGCTGCTTGAGCCCAGGACGGGGCAGCCATACAGCAGGAGCCCCAGAAATGCACGTGGGTGATTCGGTGAAAGTCTGTCCTGGGAGACCATGCGGTGGTCTGCCCTGGACGCTGACCTCAGGCCGAGATCCTCTGCTGCCAGCTTGCTGTCAGCACACCTGCCCCTCCCCATATCCACTGGGACCAGCACAGGTGCACTTGGACAAGGTGTCCCATCTTCAGGCCTAATGACTTGGGGGCTGTGGTCACGGGGTGGTTATGAAGACCAAGTGAGGCAGAACCCTGAAACCAAGGAGGGGTACCCCCATCGATGACACCAAGGGGGTGGTTCTTACCCCCTGAACACCTGCCCCATGCAGCAAGCACCCACCTCCATCGTGTACGTCTTGCCGGCGCCCGTCTGGCCATAGGCGAAGATGCAGACGTTGAAGCCATCGATGCAGGAAGTTATCAGGGCCTGAACCTCCTGGAACACCTGGGGGGAAGACATGGGATGGAGGGTGTGGGGCTGCCAGGACTGCTGGGACCAGGCGCCCCCACCAGCTCCAAGCCCACCCACCTCCCCGATCACTCTCTCTTTCAGGAATATGGCACAACTGGCTCACAGTGGAGGAACAGGTGACTAGTCAGGCACGTGCACTAGATATCAATGGCAATGTGGCTGCCGAGAGATGGAAGGGAAGACCGGGCAGTGCTTACTGCCACCAAGACCCGAGGAAGGGGCCAGCCAGCTCTGGAGCTCAGGATCCACCCGCACCCCCACCCAGATTGCCCTGCGCTTAAGGAGGGCACAGCAAAATGAAGGCAGAGGCCAGCACATTCCTGGCACCTCCCCCACCTGCCTGCCTGCCCATGGACAGAGAAGAGGGGCAAAGGAAAAGCCAGGCACGGAGGCAGCGGGGCACAGGCAAGACAGGCCTGGCAGGTTGGCCCCGGCAGGTTGGCCCCGGCAGCTGTGAGAGAAGAGCCGATGCTGAGACCACGTGGCTCTCACAGACTGGGGAGGCTCGACTCAGGGCTGCCCAGGGTCATGTGGATTGGAGAAGCCACATGGGTAGGTGGGGCTGAGTGTGGGAGGGGCCACATGGGTGAGTTGGGCTGTGTGGGAGGGGCCGCAGGGTGGGTGTGGCCGTGCATGTGGGAGGGGGCACATGGTGGGTGTGGCTGAGTATGGGAGGGGCCATATGATGGGTGTGGCTGTGCATGTGGGAGGGGCCATGTGGTGGGTGGGGCTGAGTGTGGGAGGGGCCACATGGGAGGCATGGATCACTCCGTCCCAGCAGAGGCTTCTAAGGCCCTCAGCCTTAGCTTCCCACCCCTCTTCTCTCCAGAAGCGAAGGAGAGAGGGACCCTGGTGCCCCAGGCTTCTCCATCCTGTCTCCCCCACTCTTGCACTGCTTTCTGTCCACTCCCCCACTATCTCTCCCTTTCCTGATGAGTCTCTATATCTCCCCCTCTCTCCAATGCTCTGTCCATTACCCCCAACCCGGGAGCCACACTCACGTCCTGTTGTGAGGCCCTCGGGGAGAAGACCTTGTCCAGCTCGAAGGATACAGGCTTTCCTTTATGCAGCAAGTGGATAATGGAGTCGTCATCGGGATCAAAGGTCACTGCATTGGTCGCCTCAGGTCCTTCCCCATCCTCTTTGGTGACCGGCCGGACACGAGCAATCACCCGAATATTCCCTGAATTGGGTTGGCGAGGACAGAAGGGTACAGGCCGGGTCAAGACCAGACTGCCTCTGCACCGGTGTCCACTGGTGTCCTAAGCAGACTAGTGGCCCTAAGCAAGGCCCCCAGGGCAAGGAGGCCCACAGAGCTGTTACCAGTCGCTCACACTATAGTACAAATTCACTTATTGGAACATTCTCTTCCTGAGCAAACCAGTCGAGGGTACGAGTTTCGCCTTGGGGACAGGGAGGAAAGGACAACTGTGGGACACAGACACTGCCCCTACCAGGCTGGGGTACCAAAATGGACACACTCTTTACAACTCCGTCCGTCAGTTTCCTCATCTGCACAATGAGAGACTTGGGTCCCAGTAAGCCAAGGGACTTGTTCTATCGTCATAAAAGATACAACGTGAATGACTGGACAGGGCCTGAATGACAGAGTGCAGGTGGGCTACTGGCAGCACTGAACGGGCACAGCAACGAGGCAGCCCCGGGGCTGTTTGGAGGCACAGATCTGATGGTGCCACCTCCTTGCTCCAAGCCCTGCAGGGGGACCCCGGTGCTCCTGGAATGAAGAGGAAACTCCCCGCCACAGCCAGCTTAGGCCCACCTTCCCCCTGCACCTGTCTACTCTGACTCACAGTCCAGGTCTCAGCGCTAGCTGCGCCTCCCCCAGGAAGCCCCCGACCCCCTAGTGTCAGACTCCCAGGGGCTCTTGGAGCTCCTCCCCAGCCCTGGTAACAGGGGCAGTGTTGGGGTTCTCCAGGGGAGCAACAATCCCTGTCTGCTCTCCCAGGTGAAATGAGAGCCGGGAAGGCAGGGACGGCCACATCTCAGCGCCTGGAACAGCACCTGGCACAGAACGGGCGCTCCCTAGCCCTCTGTGCAGCCAAGAGGTGAACTCTCAAGCTTGACCAGGCCCCAGGTCAGAACAAGTGGCATTCCCACCACCCACCACCCAGCGTTTCAATACCCGGCCCGTGGCCACCCAGAGCCGG
>CM053508.1:124681575-124706127 GCA_028627145.1 Eidolon dupreanum | reverse complement strand
GGTGAGAGATAGTCCGTTATTACCATTTTAATGGGTCCAAAAAACAGGTATAGGACTTGACCAAGGTCGCCCAGCCAGTATGGAACAGAATCAGGACCTTAACACAAGGCCACATGATTGTATTCAAATTCCTCTAAAGAAACATCATGGAGCACTTATTGTATAGAAAGAACTGGTGTAAGGAAGATTTTTGAAAACAGATTATCTCACAGGCAAATTGAGATGGTTCAGATAAAAGGATTTTCGATTAATTCTAAACCACTCAAAAGAGAGCCAACCACAGCAGAGTCGGGCTGTGAGCACGAACCACCATTCACTGAGCCCTCACTGTCGGCGAGGCCCTGGGTTGTGCGCTTCACACACATCCCCTCGTTACTCTGTGTTAGTATCCCTGGTTTACAAATGAGGAAACTGAGGCACAGAAGGATTAAGTAACTTGCACAAGGTCCCACGGCCAGGAAGTGACGGAGCTGAGTGCTGAACTCAGCCCCGGCTGCACAGATGCTCATCACGGGAAAACCCACACTCTGTGGGCCAGACCTGGCCAGCTGGCAGGAGTTTTGGAGAGCACAGAAGATCCCAGACATGCCCAAATCTGGTGACCTTCAGACGTGTTTGCAGGACTCGAAGGAAAACAGCCATACTCCACCCCGGAGAAGGTTCTTTCCTTTAGCTAAAGGCACCTCGCAGCCCTGGCAAGGACTGCTCCGTCCGCTCCTTACCTGTAAGCCATGGACCTTTGCCTCTGAGACCAGGATGTTCCCTGGGGAGGGGGCTTGGGGTTTGGCAAGAACAGCTCCGCTGGAGGTGCCGGGGCCAGGCCCGTGCCAGCCGCAGGCCTCCTCTTGGCCTAGGCTGTGGTGTCTCTCCCACGGTCCCCTTTGTCCCCTCCACAGGATCCAGGTGTTCAACCTCAGGTACACTAGGGCTGGAACTGCAAACATGGCAGCTCCGCTCCCCCTGCCAAGCCGTGGGAACAGAATCTTCCAAATTGGAGCCTGCAACAGCCCGTGCCCTGGAATTTTCTGCTTCGTTCACCAATTCCTAGCTGGACCAGCCGTGGCTTTGGTGTTGAACAAGGCGGGCATTCAATCTTTAGTTTAGCAATTAAAAGGCTTTGAGGACAGGACCTCCTTTAGTTTCGAGGGGTGACCCAGGTCGCAAGAAAGGGTCTTGAAATATCATCCTCCGAGTTTTCTAGCCAGCATGTCTCTTCGCCAGTCCAGACAGTCCTGAGAAGAATTTGAATTGCCATAGCAGAGGGGCAAAGATAAAGTTAATTCGGCTCCTGATATTCAAGTGAAAACTCATCATGTGTAAAACTGAACCTTGATTTTCATCACCCCCCCTTCCAAGTCCTGCTTCATCTCAGCCTCCCCAACCCAGCTAATAGCAACTGCATCCTCCTGCGACTCAGGTGGAAACTTTGCAGCATCTTGGTCTCTTACTCTTTCACACCCCACATCTACCTAGTAACAACTCCTATCGGCTTCACCTTCGAATATCATCCAGAACCTGACCACTTCCTCCCACCTGCACTGCGCCCACCATCTCTGCCCAGATGCCTGCAATAGGCTCCCGCTGGTCTCCCAGCCCCAGCTCTGGACTCACTAACCTCGCTTCTCAACTCAGCAGCCAGAGCATCTTGTTAAAATCAAAGTCAAATCATGTCACTCTCGTGCTCGGAGCCTTCGATGGCTCCCACAATCACTCTAAGTAAAAGCCCAAACCTGGGGGCAGCCCTCCAGGCCTCTCAGCTCCAAACTTCCCATTACTCTCCACTCCTCCACGAGCTCCCGAAACCCACCGTGCACCCTCAGGGCCTTTGCACAGGCTGTTTCCTCTACCTGGATGCTCTTTCCCCAGATACCCACATGGCTTGCTCCCTCCCTGCCTTCACGTGTTCTCAGGTGTCTTTTCCTCAAGGAGGCTCACTCTCATTTATTTGAAAATGACAACTCATCTTCTACCTCCACCCCCAGCCCTCCTGACACCTGTACCCTTCTCCCTTTCTTCTTCAAAGCCCTTGACACCTCTGACATGCTAATAATATACCTATTTGTTATATCGATTGATTGTTTATTATCTGTCTTCCCCTGTGAGGGGGAGAAAGCCTACAAGGTATGGTTTGTCTTTTAGGTTTGCTGGTATATCTCAGGCAGCTGTACAGAGCCTGGCATGTGGAAGGAGTTCAGTAAAGATTTGTGAAACGAAGGGGAAGCCTTGGGACGAAGAAAATTTCTGTCCAACAAACACAAGAAAGAGAATGGAGAAAATGTTTTGGATTTTCCTGCCCCTCAAGATGAGATGAGATGGGGGAAGAGGGTGTGGGAGGAGGGGCTAGACACCATGTAGATGCTCCCACCTATAAGCCTATGCCCACCCCCACCCAATGGAGAAGGGAGGTCCTTGACCTCTAGGGGCTAGTGGCTGGCTGGGGCAGAGGGACAGCTCCAACCTTGTCCCTGGGTGGAGTTGGGCAGTAGAGGACCCCCACGCACTAGGCTCTCAATTGTTATTACAGCACTGTGGGCCTCCTGGCTCCGGATGCAAAATCACACTGGGAGAAGCAGACAAAGCTGAAGGACGCATCTTTCCCTACCTGTGACCTCTGGTGGCCTCCAACCCCAACTTGGGGCCTTCTGGGCACTCAGCTTTCTAAATAAAAACTCTGACTGCTAAAGAAAGCCTGTGGTAGTGAGTGGTTCTGAGAGGCGTGAGCTCACCACAGATGCTGAGACACCTCGCCTCCCAGGCCTGGAGGCCGGCCCTGAGTAGCCCTCACAAGCGCACGTTCTCTTGTCAAACCGTCCAGGCCCAATGCTTTAATGAATCCGGCCCCAGACAGCCCGTCCTGCGTCCTCGCTCTCCCTCTCCCTCTCGGAGTTAACGAGAAAAGCAGATTAGAAATGTCACTCCCGTGGCTGGTTCGGAGCTGCACTGCCGTCCACATTCATTCCATCCCGACAGGTCCAATTTCCTTCCCCAAACAAACACGCGGGTGTTGGGTTTTGAGAAACCTACTTATATGAATTTCATGAGCTCAACTATGACCTGGAGCAATTCTTTTGTGAGCAACACACACACACACACACACACACACACACAAATGAAGAATAAAAAGGAGTCAGTTTTCCTTTGTGATTCCAAATAGAGTCTGTGTATGTCAAACACACACGGGCCGTCCAAATTTCTGTGATAAGCAAGAGGGGCAAGTCCTCTAAGGAAATCTGCAGATGCTATGGGTGTCTTAGAGATGATTAAGACTGTGCCTCCTTCATCTCGTTGTTCAAGAGTGTACACTTTTAGATTCAGTACAGATGCTGACAGAGTCCTTTGCGAAACAATGTAAGACACTCTGAAAAATTATTGTCGGAGCATCTTTGTGGTTGATTAAAAAATAAATCTGAAACCAAAGTTTCGCTATTCAGTCATCATTTTATGTCTAATGCCTTGAAATTGCCATATATTTTGGGGAGTCTACTAAAGCTATAAGCTCGTGTTATCCGCATGGGTGTTCGTGTTATTATAATGCCCTTGGGAAATAAGAGATGTCCTGGCATCAATGTTATTTAGTCATAGTTTTCCTTAGTATAAAGCTGGGAGCAAAAGAGTGATTCAGCTGACTGAAGAAGGACCACACAAAGAGCTGGAATTCGGGACCAGCGTGAAGATGCCCCGTGAAACTCATTTTCAGTGCTGTGCAAGGCCACTAAAGCATCTCTCTCATGAGACAGAAGCCCTGAGAATGACTACATAGTGTTTTTAACAAGAACATTTGCTGTGTCTCATGACTTTAAGCTTGTGATACCTTCAAGCAGCCTTAAAGAAAAACAACGGAGGTTGAGACATACTTGTTCAAGGTCAAACAAATTCTGTTAGTAGAAAAAAAATCTAGATTCCCTGGAGGCAGCAACCTTAAACTTATTTTGTTTTCAAAGCAAAAAATATTCTCATAAAATTAAGGTTTGTGAGAGAATTTCTATGACGATTTAAATTTTGTCTCTCTTTTTCTCCCCTCCATGAACGTTTAATCTGTAAGATCCTGGAAATGTTATCCCTTTAGATGTCATAATAAGTAACCCACTTTTTATATGCTTTTTAACAAGTAAAAGATGATACTACTGAGTGATCAGGTGGCACAGGGATTATCAGAGAGGTTAGCAATGAGCTTTAGAGGTTTATACCTATAGTCTGAAAATAGGTCCCACTGCTGGAGCCAAAAAAAAACAAAACAAAACAAAAAAAAACCTCGTTAACCAATTTAAGGCAACTACAATAACAGTTTCTTGATAATTGGTGATCTCAGTCGAAAGGGTCAGTTGTAAATAACCACAGGAGTGAAACTTAGTGTTCATTCATCAATCTATTCTCTATAGACCAGTTTAACTGAGATGAATTACCTTGTAGATAATGACAACGCCAACTTACACACACCAGATCAATTGAGATAAACTTCCGTGGGTGCATGTCTGTGAAGACATTTTCTTCGTCACTACTGATGAAGTGATTTTCGAAAACTTATTAAAGGGCTTGGTGAGGGCTTGGTAGCACTTCTCCAAGAATCTGAGTCAGTATAGTTTTTTAAACTACGGAGTCTGTGCCCTTTGTTTTATGACGGGAAGCACGTAAACTCACCGCTACTAGAAGATGTTGAGCGAAGGTGCTTACGATGAGTGTTCCTCACAGCGCAATGTTACGATTCAAAGAATTTCCAGGGGGCCACTCTTGTTTGTAATGGGAAATTTCTTAAAGGAGGACATTTTATTAAAATCGGAAGAGATAAATTATATTTCCTCCTTCACTTAGTGGCGGAACTCTCTGAGTAAAACACACTGTGAAATACCGGGACATATCTGAGATATTTGATTCCCTAAAGAATGAATCACCCATGGCGCGAGGCACCGAGCATGTTACTTTCAATCCAGAAATTTACGTGCTTCAGTTGTCGAGGACTTCCTGTGTTATTTCTGTGATATATTTTTTTCTCCCCTTTGTTTTTTTGGTTCTCTTCTGAATTTTGGGAGGTCCGTTTTTGGAATTCCTAATATGATTTTACTTTGCTTTTCTCTTCTATTTTTCATCTCTCTCTAGCTTTTTGTTCTAGCTCCTGAGAAATTCTCTCAGCTTTGTTGTCCAACCCACCTCCTGATTTCCCCCCTCATGTAATGTTTTTAATTTCCCAGAGATTTTCTTGCTTGTTGCCTATTCATTTATCAATAGCATTTCAAGAATGCAATTGTACCTCATCTCTCTGTGACTGTTAATTACAGGGTTTGTGGGTTTTGCTCCTCTCTCTTTTGCTGCTTGGATTGTCTGTGTTCTCTCTCTTTTTCCCTGTTTGTTTTGGTTTCTACTTTTCAGTTAGAGATTTCCTGTTAGGTTATTCTTGACTTTCTGGTCATATTTAAGGATGGGCCACTACAAAGTCGGTTGGACATGATAAACGCGGGTAGAGATTTTGATTGGAGAGCTTCTTGTAAGGGGGAGGGAATGCGGATTAGGTCCTTTCATTGGAGGGCCTCCATTATCAATTTTAATAGGTCAGTTTCCCCAGAGGTGAATAGTCTCTGATAATCCTGACTGCCAATATTCTCAGACCTGAGAGAGGGAAGGAGGCTAGAGGTTTCATTATTCATTGCCAGAGTTTCACCTCATCCCTGTGTTGGGTTTTGTGCCTCATCAGCCCACTTCTCTGTTTCTAAGTCCAGATTCCTTGGCACTCTTTGCCTGCTATAGTTTCCCCTTCTGTTGTCTTCATTCTTATGGGTTTTGAATGTGTAAATCTTTTAGAGGCATTTCATTTGGGTGCAGGAATAGATGAAATTAAGTGCATAGACTTGAGCTTCCGTTGCTTATCTGGGAGTTTTACGCATTCATATTTTGCTTTGAGAGGTTTTGTGTAAAGTACATCTATATTAAGAGCAATAATCATTCCATAAGCTCCAAAGAGTCCACTGGAGGAGAGTGAAGGGCCTAATGGTTAAAAGCTTTCTACATTCTATTTGAGGTGGTGGACTATCAATTCTAAGGAGACTCTGAGAAGTTAGATGTATATATTGTAATTCCTAAAGCAATTTCTAAAGACTGTTTGTAGAGTATTTCTTTGTATGAAACAGCTAGAAAATATTTTGTATAGAACTAAAACTAGTATGTTCCAGTACATAAATAGAAAATTTCTTTGTATAGAATAACTATACAAAAAATATAATTTAAAAACCCAATAGATAAATTTAAATGGTATACTAAAAATATGGAAAGAACCTAAAAGATCTTGGTCAAGGAAGAGCAAATAGAGAAACAAAAAATGGAGGGGACAAACAGAAAACAAACATTAGAATGGTTGACCTAAATTCAAACATATTAATAATTATATTAAGCATAAGTAGTCTAAATACACCAAACAAACAAAAGACAGATTAAACTGGATTTTTAAAAAAGACTCAACTGTATGCTACATATAAGAAATTCACTTTACCTATAATGGTACAGGTACGTTAAAAGCAGAAAAATGAAAAAATATATGCCATACAAACAAAAAGCTGCAGTGGTTATATTAACGTTAGACAAAATAAACAGCAGAGCAAGGAAACTACCATGAATAAAGAGGGACATTACATAATGATAAGAGAGCCAATTCACCAAGAAGGTATAACAATCTTAAATGTATATGCACTTAACAACAGAGCTTCAAAATACATGCAGCAAAAACTGTTAGAACTAAAAAAAAGGGACAAATCCACTTTATAAAACTAGGATAAGAACAAAATAAATCCAAAGCAAACAGAAGCAAGAAAATAATAAAGTTAAGAGCAGAAATCAATAATATTTAAAATGGAAAACAACAGACAAAAACCAATGAAACCAAAAGCTAGTTCTTAGAACTGATAAATCTCTAGCCAGACAGACAAAGAAAAAAGAGAGTAGACAGAAGTTACCAAAATAAGAAATGAGAGTGGATATAATTAAGGAACTCACAAACATTAAAGGATCCTAAGGAAATATTACAAACAACTTTACACACTTAGACAAAAGGGACCAATTCCTTAAAACCACAAACTCCCAAAACTCATCCAAGAAGAAAAGGACAAACCAGACCAAATAGTCCTCCACTATCTGTTATAAGAAATTGAACGCCTAGTCAAATCTTTCTGATAAAGAAAACTACAGGCCCAGACAGTTTCACTGGTGAATTTGGCCAAACATTTAGAGAAGATATAACACCACTTCTTCACAAACCTCTTCCAAAAAATAGACAAGAGATGCCTCTCAACTCATGTAATAAGGCCAGCACAATCAATACCCACAAGCCTGGCATGTCGACAATGCCAGTACCTGACCACATGTCACAAAATCCATCTGCTGCTAAAAATATGTCGAGGCTTTAGTTCCCAGGTGGAGTGGCACAGGCCCGCTCTCCATGGGTGCTGTGTCTTTCCAAGAATCTTCAGAAGGAAAGCACAGATTGTCCTGGTTGCTGCCCACCTCCCCAGGATACAGAGCGAACCCCAAGGTCAAGAATCACCATCTCTAAGATGCCAGCCCTTCTTCCTCAGGGAAACCTCGCTCCAGGTCTCCTGACTTCAGCCTGGCCTTCTGGGGCCCTTCTCTTGTTTCTCACTTCCCAGAGTCTCTTAGGGCCCTCCCAAACTTTCTCTCTCTCCCTTTTCAAATCTCCTGATACTTAGTAAGCACAGAAATTTAGCTTCTTTTAGTCTTGGAGCTTCATTGTACAACCTAAAGGCCCATCAATAAAATCTCCCCAGGGAGATGATCATTTTGCCTGTTGATGAAGCCTTCTCTTCCTCAGAATATATTGGTAGCTGAAGCCTGTTTTAGGTTTTTGTTTTGTGTCGGCTTTGCTTTTTGTTTCATTTGTTTTTATTTTAATCTTCCTGTCACACTTCAATAGTAGAAAGACACGCAATGTAACTTTCGTGTACCACTCATAGAAAACAAAATGCTCGTCATGACAGCCTGCATTGTCTTCCTCTGCTGCTCTGCTTCAGGTGTATAATCAAATGCCATTTACTTTCTATTGTTCTCTATTCACAAGCATGCCTTTTTTTTTTTTTACCCTCCCCTCCCCTAACAAATTTAAATGAAAACATATAATTGAATTCTTAAATTTAATTTCCATGCGTATCAAGACAGACAAATGCATAGAAAATTTTCTATGACGTAGTCTCTGGTTTTACGACAAAAGAAAATAAAAAGATTTTTATTTTGCACTGCTAGAGTCTAAAAATAACATATATAGGATCATTATCACCTCTCTATTTCAGAAAAGACTTAAACAGTTTCTGTCTGGAGAAGTCAGAGTTAGATTTTCTTAAAGCTGGCTGCCTGCCCTATGACTTTATACTGGTGGGCGGCAAAGATAATATTCAAGGCCTGATCCCAAAGAGGAAAAACACAGCCTTTCCAGAAAAGTCTATACTAAAAACACACATTTTCCACACACCAGAAATAGTTTACTAATGTATATTCTCTGCCGATTTTTCCCCCATTTCCACTTTCAAATTTAAGAAAAGGCTGTCTTCC
This sequence comes from Eidolon dupreanum, assembly GCA_028627145.1. Taxonomy (NCBI): domain Eukaryota; kingdom Metazoa; phylum Chordata; class Mammalia; order Chiroptera; family Pteropodidae; genus Eidolon; species Eidolon dupreanum. The sequence goes on along the minus strand of CM053508.1, from coordinate 124,697,583 downwards.
TCCCCGTCCCTGCCCCCAAATTTGGTCAAAGCAGTTAAAATGGCATGAATGACTTAACTCAGGAGTAAAAAGGGTGCTAGTTAAAGAGATCCTAATTACAGCTGTTTTGAGAAACGCCAAGCTTTCAGAAACTCTACCAGGAGCCATCCGTCCCTACTGAGCGACTACAGACCCCAAGATTATCTTGTCTATTTTGGCCTAGAACGTCCCTGGCACAGTTTTCCTCCCGCACCCCCCGGAGTGTTACAACATTACGGGGGGCGGGCAACCGTGTAGGTGACAAAGATCTCTGAATGATGGGTTTCATTTCCAAACGCATCACCTACAGAAATAAAAAAATAAAAATAAAAACAAGGGTGGCAGATGAAGGTGTCAATCTGTACCAAGGAAATTACGTAAGGGCCGAGGAAAGTTTAGAAAATCAAACTGGGCATTCGAATGAAATGAACTTTTTTTTTTTTTTTTCACTCGTCACTACTATGAAACTTCTAGTCCCTCTAATTCTGTCTCCATGAAACATTACATCATTAATTTGCCCAGCTCGTAAATCGAATGGGGTTGACCAGGGCTGATGACTGGCTGGGAAGTTCTCAAGGAAATATGGCAGGTGAACCAAGCAGCTGGGGCTTCCCAGTGGACGGACATTCATGGCACAGTGTTTACCGTGGCATCGAAGGGCAGGAGAGAAGAAGGATGCTGTGTGATCAGATAACCTTTTCTGACAGGTAAAATGTTTTCAAGCTCTGGGAGTAGGAGGGATGGTCAGTAACGTGTATCCAACATCAGCGTGGGGATGGCCTCCAGGTGCAAATCCGGGCAAGGTGGGCTCACTCACAGCAGCCTGTGCCTGAGAGCACTTTTGTTCCTTATATGGTGTCTCCTCCTCATCCTTTCCATCTCAGTTCAAGTGTCATCTTCTAAGAGAGGCCTCTCTTAACTTCCCCGTCTAAATGAAGTACTTATTAAATACTGACATCAATAAAGGAATGGAGCCCATAGTTGTGGTTGTGGTGGGGAGAGTCAACACTCCCCACAGACCTACGTTGAACCCCTGGAATGTGCTGACACAGAGCAGAGGCCTGGGGGTGCAGGGGGGAGCCAAGGAGGAGAGCTGAGCCGAGTTCTCCCAGCAGGGGAAGGTCCCAGAGGATGGGAGACAAAATACTGAAAATGCCTGGCACGTGGTAAGCCCTCGGTATGTGAGAGGTTTTGTTACCTCTTAGAGAAAACCCCAAATTTGGAAATCTACGTGAAGAAAACGAAGGAATGACCACATGCTCAAAACATTCAAAGGGTCCTCTTTTCACCCAGGACTTTGCTGCCCCTCTTTGTACTTACAGCCTCCTGGACACATGCGCAATCTAATTCAGTTTGCAGAACTTTTCATTTTGGGTGCCAAAGTGACATGAATAGCGATAATAAATGTAATGAGTGCCTGAGTAGGACAAAAGGAAAACAGGCTGTTTCTGGACTTGGAAATTCTTCAAAAGACAAGGTCCCCCAGGGGCAAGTGGCAGCTCGGAGCCTAGGCAGGGAAGCCCCCTAGACAGCCCCCCAAGTTCTGCCCTTCCAGCTGCAAGGAGAGGCCGTGCTCCTAGCCAAACGTGCCACTTCAGGCTGGCCTGGGTGACCATGGGTCCAGAAGAGAGAGATAATGTCCTCAGCCACCATCAGGGGTGGCAGCCAAAAGACAGCCCTGGTGAAAGAGGATTTGGACATTAGAGAGAAGACATCGGTGGCATGTCCCAGAAGAGGAAGAGGATGGAAAAGGTGGCAAGCAAAGTTCTGTTTCTCCCTAATTCCAGTCAGTCGGCGCTGAGGGGGGCCATGGGGAAGTAGGCTCGAGATCCCTTTGAGTGGGTCGGGGGTTGCTCTATGGGAAGATTTTATCTTCTTCAAATTGGGATTCTATTAAATTATACTTGAAACGTAATTTCAAAGATGCTATTCAAGTAATATGTGCATTTAATTAAAACTCACTTTTTTTTTCAATGCTTTATAAGTAATTCAAGCACTAAAGTCGTAACAGCCCAAGGGGGATTGGTTATAACCCCAGTCACTACTTTTCCACTGCTGAACTCTCTCGCCCACACGCCTGTCTCCATTTTGACGCCCCCGCCTGGCACTGTTGTGTGATACAAGCCTCCAACCAGAGCCTTCCTCGCCTCTGGGCCTCCATAAAGCCAGCAGGTACTTTTCTGAAAAGCAGATCTGTCCACACCGTTCCCGGAGCTATAGTACTCCTTCCTGAGCTATCCCACGGCCTTCAGGACAAAGGGCAAACTCCCAAGGGTAACACCTCCCATGAGGCCTTCACGGTCCCTTCCCTCCTGCCAGGATTGCCAGCGTCCCCTTGCCCCATGCCCTCTGGGCATCAGCCACAACCAGCTGCTCCCTACCAAGCCTCTCGCTGGCTCTCCTCTGCTGGAAGGCCCTTCCTCCCATTCCCCAGCCTACAAGACCTGTGCGTCCTTCAGCCTCTAATATTATCTCTCGAACTCTTCCCTTTAAATTCCTCATGCAGCTGGTTTCGAATTCCTCTAAGTGACCAGAGTGTCTGATAATCACCTCTATTACAGCCTCTTTGATTTAGGGTATGATTTGTTTGTTTGTTTTCCTAAGAGAAGGTGAGTTCCTAGGACCCTGGCCTCGTTTTATTCCCAGTGCTCAGCACTGAGCAAAGCAAAAAGTCCATAGTCAGTAACTGCTTCTTGGATGAATGAACGAATGGTACCCTGCAGCTGCCAGAGCTCCCTTTATGCAAAGCAAATCTGACCGCATCATTTTCTGAGCGGAATCCCTTCCTGGGCTCCTTCTCAGATGATGAGATTACACTGGGGACTATTAACAAACACGATAAAAGAAGGAAAAGGGAGAGAAGGAGGAGAAAGATCTATGGAACTCTGACAAGTTAGTTATTTTCACTGAGTTTCTGTTTCTTCATTTGTAACACAAATCGTGCTGCCCAGATGAGCTTAAGAGGGATCTTCCAGTTCTCAGATTCTACCCCGTTGGCTCCAGGACGTCTTCCCGAGTCTCTGGCTGCTATAACCCGAGTCTTAGCACCACCTAGTGATAAACGGGCACAGCAGCAGTGCGGAGAAAGGAGGGGAGCAGGGAAGGTAAACGGGACAGGGAAACCCCAAGCTGAACTACATGACGAGGCAGCAAGAAATCAGGTCAAATGTGAAGTTAAACCCAGAGGCCAAACCTCAGTGACTTTGAGTGCTTTATCCTGGTGACGAAATAAGTAATGAACCTCAGAACATGTATGAAGTGGCCAATCAGGATGCCTGGAACGTGAAAAAGGCAGCAACAATTCCTGCGTCCTGTGGTCTTCTTGTTCTTTGATCGATTTACTGCTTATCGTCCCGGTTATATCTTTTCCTTGAGAGAAAATGTACTTTTGAAGAATCTATGGCATAAAATCCTAATAACACAATAAAACTACAAATTGAACATTTAATTAAGAGTACATGTGTACTTTTCAAAAAAATTTTTTGATCATCAGCGTGTGATAAGAAAATGTTAAAAATTCAAATATGGCCAATTAACATTATGAAAAATATTAAGAACGATTCTGAGGGAAGCAGTAAAACAGTAAAGAAACAAGAGTGTCTAAATAAGGATTGTATGTAAGTTCCACTAAAACTACTGACATAAATAATTTATGAGCCTAATATTTGATTTCCAAATTACTTTCTAGTTGCCAAAAATAAGAATCAGCCAACTAAGTGAACAAATAACCATTTTTTTTAATTGAACATTTACTGAAGGAGAATGAGACTGAGGCTTTGCTATATATAATCTGTCACTCCTGAGACCATTTTCTGGGCAAAGCAAACACTTCAAAGAGTAGGCACTTTGTAGACCCTGAAATAAATAAGGGCCTTTGAGTGGGGAAAGTAGAAAAATTAGTCCCGTATTTACACCATCTCTAAAAGGAGATCACATGGTAGTGCATAATTACATTAACAAAAATTAGTAACCTCCATCTACAGAGCACAGGACTCTATAATCCCATTCTTAAACATCACACCTAATTGGGGTCCAATAGAATCTCAGTAACTATTTATTGACTGGTACCTTCCATATATGGTCATTATTATTGTATGACCCCAGAAACACATACAGCATCACATTAAAACGGCGCTATTTCACTGAGGTGACCATATTTTCCAAGCCAAAAATGAGGCCACTTGTACAGACAAGAACGTACACGTAGAGACAAAGGACAAACCAAAACTACCAATATGTATATCACCTCCAGATTACTTCATTCTTGGGAAATTTACAATCTAGAAGGGTTTGGAAAAGGCAGAAACTACAGAAGGAAAAAAACAAGTCGCCTTTTGACTACTGGGATCAGAATGCAGTGGGCAGATTTCAGAGACAGCTTTGAAAGAAGGGGATAGATGATTCGTCTGGCACAAGCAGTGCAGGCATTAACAACGTAAAAGAATGTAGCCAGTTATGAGCGATGGACTTAGGAGGCAGGTCTACGCCTGATCTTTATATTTCATTTGCCATTAATTATTTGCCTCAACTGTAAGCTTCCTAGATGTATTTCTTTTATGTCTGATACAGTTGCGTAAAGGAAGCTCTGTTCTATCTGGATCAGCTCAAATTCAAAAGAGTTTTAAACGCACAGAGTTGAACAACAAACTTTCAATAAATAAAAAAGTTTAATTCTAATAATACTTAAACAGGTAACAAAAGCACTCAAGGAGAAAGTCTGTTAACCCAGTGTGAAGTCATCAGCTTCATAATAAAATCCAAACAAAGAAAACACCTGCAATTAATTTCATGGTGATTTAAAATATGTTTAGTTTACTGTGAAAAATTACCTTCTGAACTGGCATCCATTGAAATGTAAATGTGTTCTTATTCTCCAAACTCTCCCTTTTTTTTTTTTTTTTTTGGTCCGGAAATTGCATTTGGAATTTCTGTGTGTCCAGAGATGTCACAGCTACTACCCCTATTCTGTTGATAAGTGTGCTTTGCTGAGGGGTTTTAATAAGAGTTATTTTTCCTGTAATGAATCCTCAGCAAATGAAGCCTGTCTTTTCAGCTTGCTGGACACAAGTGTCTCTTGATTAATGAACCTGTCAGCTCGATGAGCTGATATGACACAACAAAGGCTCAGCTAAAAAAATGTCACTTCTTATCCTGGTTGGCCACATGCTTCTAATATACAAGCTTCATACACTTACCCGATATATCCAGTATTTCATTTGGGGTTTGGTTAATAATAAGAAAAATTACATTGAAGAAGATAATTGAATTATTTATTCAATAGAAATAATTTCTTTTGTTCAAATAATGTGCTTCATATGTGCAGGGTTGTTTTTTTTTTTTCTATTTTTTCATTCCATCAGCTGAACTGCTCCCCAACCACTGAAATCAATGTATAGATCGATATAAAGAACATTAATTTTTTTCTAGATTCTGCTTGGAGATAAGACCTTGAAAGAATAGAGCCGTCTAAGAGGGAAAAAAATAAAATCCTTAAATGAAAATATTTTGTTTTAATAAGCCAAAGACATAGAATCAGTTAAAGTTAAGGCTATATGCTTTGATAGTCAATTTTAATGTGCTTTTATGCTGTCAGATTCCATCTCTGTGGAAGAATCAGAAAGCTCATATTAGAGATGAGCAGAATTATGCACTACTCCAAGCTTCTACATAGACAATATTCTTGAAAAATTACATAACCATTTGGGTAGAAAAAATTTCAAGGGGATTATGAAGATGAGTAGTCCCAAAGTTATAGAACAATGGACTATCTCAAAAAATGTATTCCATAATGTGACTCAAGGAAATTACCAAATGTCACACTAAAGCTCAAACAAAAGAAGGAAAGCAAAAAATAGACTTCTCTCAATGCCTGGGGAGATACATATATATATTAGGCCTCAAAAGAAACAAGGGCTAGAGTATAGGTACATGCATACACAATTTTCATAACTATAAAAATCTAAAATGTTATAAAATAATAAGAAAGGGAATGTAAGCCTAGAGCCAAGGAAGCAGACACAGTGTCCAATAAAAAGAAAGCATGGGGTAACATTTCTAAGGCTGGCAGAAGCTAATCAAACAGGGACATCTAGGTCACATAAATACCAAGTCTGAGTACATCAAAGGACCCAATAAAGAAGCAATGATAATGTAGGGGACATTGTAGGTATCATTTATGAGCATTCTAATGGGATCGAGGACAGCAATTCTGTATTAAGTACACATACAAGTCATGAAACACTCAATCGAATGCAACATAAGAAAGCTCATTGAAGATATCGCACATATGCAGCTTCTTGATACATGGAATACAAAGAGATTTAAGCAAGCTTTCAGCAGAAACCAAAGTTTACAATAAGACAAAACATTAAAGAAATGCATAAAGTCTCTGTAGCAGACCACTTCCTTATTTTGTTCGATTGATTTAAAAGAGTAATGGTCTTCTCTGCTAGATATTCTACAAACATCAAGAAGAAATTGCTAAGCCAAACAGCTCCAAGTCCCCAAGCACACATGGCTTTGAGCGCTGTTCGTTAGTTGTGTCATTCGACATCATATCATCTGCTAAAAAATTAAGAAAAAAATTCCTATTTTCCTTTATGTTAGGGAAGAATTACCCCCAGATCACAATGGATAATTCAAATACGAATTAGACAAGTTTCTAATCTGGTCTTGAAAAATTTCTTCTCCATAGTCATCATGTAATAATTCTTAGGAATAATTTTAAAAGAATCTACCTACATTCTCAATTCTATCATTTCGAACTAAACTTAGGTTCTGATAGAATGTAAAGTATTATTTTTTGGTACCAACTTTTGTGGCTCATAGTCCTTTCCGACAGTTTCTTTCCTGGCAGGTACTGTTCATCACAAATTTGCCTAAAGTCATCCAATATATTATCTGCCATGGCATTGAGGTCAAACTGATTTTAAAACCATTTACTTTCTTCAGGCTTATTTACATATGGAAGCTTTACCTAAATTATTCTTTTAGACCCACCTGGAAACACTTGAAGTTCTTTTTTTTTTTCTCCTTTCTTTAAGTAGCAAAGCGCTTTTAGTTTTAGAAATCCGGAACTGTAGAAGGTGGGGTTGACCAGCGCAATCCACACACATCTTTACAGTGACCGACTGTGGGAAAACACAACGGCCCTGGATTTCTCAGGGCTCCGGGGAAAAGCTCCAGCCTCCCGCGACTCTGCAAATCTGTGATCGTTAGGTCTGTAGCCATTTGTCTAGCTAATTGTTCTCCTCTGAAAGGATGATAAAGTCCCTCTTATCCAGGGAGACGGCCAAATGGCTGCAGCTGGGCCCAGGTCCCTAGGTGAAACCCCCAGGTGCAGAAGACACCAGTGCTATGTCCCTGGGTATTTACATCAAAAGGGGTGAAGTCCCAGAACTTGGAGACTCTGCTAGGCAGTGAAAGCAGAGACATTGGGGGGATTTTTTGCAAACCGAAGGGTGGGAGGAAGGTTTCTGGCCCATTAGATTTCTTAGGAGAATCTTTCAAGAAGGGAGGGAGGAAGCTACTCTTTCCTCTTTATAAGCAGAGGTACATTGTTTTTCCTCATGCCTCACCTGTGAAGTATCTGGCTACTTGCACAGGACATTTGATCCTTGGCCTGGGGTAAGACCTGGGGGAAGTGCAAGTGATGTGATGTACTTGTTATTTACTTTAAGGTAATTAATAAGTAATCTGTCTCTGAAACAGAATACTTCATGTGTGCATTCAGCATAAAATTAATAACCGTGACTATTAAAAACCAAACATTGATAAAGACTGGGGTGGATTCTTTCCCTCCTCCTCCACCAATAATGACTGGCTCTGGAGAAGGGAGGGGTTGAGGCATCCAATCAAAAGCTTATTCTTGCCTTCCCAGGCTGGGAGGTGCTGGAATGCCTCAGAGCCAAGGTCAGCAATGGAGGCTGCCGGCCCTGTTGTGCAGTGCAGTAGAGTTACCAGATAAAATACAGGACGCCCAGCTTAATGTGCATTTGAGATAAATAATAGATAATTTTTACCATAAAAGTATCCCAATATTGCATGGGCAATACTTATACTTAAAAACAAAACACTCTATTCATTGTTTATCTGAAGTTGAAATTAAACTGGGTATCCTGTATTTTTATTTGCTAAATCTAGCATTCTACCATGGTAACCAGTGAAGACCCTTTGGCGATGCCAATACTTAATACCCATTGAAAGAATAAAATTAAAAGAGCACTCAGACCATTTTTCCTTTTATTTCTGAAGGGATATTGGAGGAGAGTGTGCTCAGGATACTGAATCCCGAAAATGTTGACATCCACAACTGAATGTGTCCCCCCAACCCTCATTCATATATTGAAACCCTAACCTGCAGTGTGGCTGTATTTGGAGATGAGAGGCCTCTAAGGGAATAGTTAAGGTTAAATGAGGTCATAAGGGTGGAGCCCTAATCTGATAGGATTAATGCCCCTGTACAAGGAGACACCAGGGAGCTCATGCTCTCTCTCTATCCACATGCACCAAAGAAAGGCCTTGTGAGGATGGGTGAGAGAGTGGCCATTTGCAAGCCAAAAAGAGAGTCCTCGCCAGAAACCGAAGCCGTGATCTAGTACTTCCTGGTTTCTAGAACTGTGGGGAAATAAATTTCTGTTGCTTCAGCCACCCAGTGGTGTTTTGTTACGGCAGCTGAGCAGACTGAGACAATACGGTTACAGTTAGCTTATCAAGCCTTTATGGAACCTTCTTATAACAACTCTTATGCTAAAAATTGTTTTATTTCTTCTAGCTAAAATATGGAACTCCTGAAGCCCAGAAAGTGAGTGGAACAGTGCTTGGCACATAGAAGGAATGTTAAAAATATTTATCAAGTGAATGAAAGTTACCCAGCTGAGGTCACACTGCTGGTCTGTGTGAGATGCAGCACAGTGGCCTCAGGAGCCTCTTCTCTCGACTGCTTCTGTCGCTAGCCAAGGTGCTGATTCCCTGAGGATTAATTCCTGTGCCTGTTTAGGTTTGGAATTCCTTATGTCTAATTTGGATCTGATAATCCCTTTCCTGATCACATCACAGCAGCGTGGTGGACAAGACTAACTGAATGGGAAAGCTCTCTGAACACCATACAGAGAATCACCTGTTCTCAGCACTTAACTGAAAGACAGCAGTGAGAGGCAGATGGGTCTAAAGGATCATTGATGAGGAGGGTCTGTCCCAAGATCTTTGCTGTTGTGTCTTTTCAGGACAGGGAGGGAGCTGGGAAAGCCTGTGGGAAATGAGCCTTGATACGCAAATTCTCCTTGTGGGAGAATTAAATCACTCTCTCCCAGTCATTTTCCCATCCACGGAGAAGTATTTGAATTTGATGTTGGTCAAAACAACCCCGCCTCCTTTCTCTATTCCCTTCTCTTAGGTCCTCTTCCCGACGTTTGAATTTAGAAACCATAAATGCCTGTACTAGACCAAAAATCACACTCAGAATGAGTAGCCTAGATCTTGAATTTTAAGTAACCAGGAAACTTCCAGAAGTACTTGTACCAGCATCAGTGAAATTTCTTTCATTGCGAGCAACAGAAACCAACTCTGACTGACTTAAGGCAAAGATGAGTTCTTTCAACATTCACAAGGTAGCTCATGTAATTAGGGAAAAGCAGAAGACCATGGCAGGAAAAACAGGAACGCAGTTAGTAACAAGAATCTGAGAAACAAGAACGAATACTCTGTGGGGTCAGGATGCCGAAGCTGTGATGCATCTGCTCCCACTTTATTTCCTTTCCCGCCCATCTCATTCCTCTGCTACCAGAATGGTTTCAGCTGCAGATAACAGAGATCACAACTAAGAATAGCTTAAACAGTAAAAGCATGTCGCTGTCTTGTGGAGATGAATGGTGTGGGGGGTTGGTGTTGCAACTCACTCATGTCACAGTCTGCATCTTTGAGTCTTTGGCCATTTGATCACAAAGTGGCTGCTGCAGCTCTAAATACTTCCTCCCAACAGTATCGCAAGCAGGAAGAAAGACAGACAGTGGAAACAGGGAGTTTTCCTTTTATCAACGAGGCCTCCTATCACCCTTCCCTTTATATTTCATTGGTTGGAACTAGCCACAAAGGAGGCTGGGAAAGTGAGTATCAGGCATAATAGATCAGAAGAGCGAGACTGGCTTACACCAGGGCTTCATTTCCAGGGCTCGGCATGTCGCTGCCCCAAACAAAATCGGGGTTCCGTTAGCAAGGAAGAAGGGGCAGCAGCTCTCCATGTTGGATATTCAGGAAAGAGAGCCAATGGTCTTAGCTCATGTCACCACATTTGAGCATAATTGAAAGGTGATGTTTCAAAAGGGAGCAGGATCCTGTGGCTGGAAGGAGGGAGATGGAAGTTGGGTGCAAAAGAGATGCATCTCTACCTCCCTCTCCCATTGACCTTTTCAGATATCAGGCAGTATTCCAACCAAGCCAGGACAGGCTATCTAATTTTTCAGGCCCAGTGCAAATAAAAATGCAGGACCTTTTTGTTCAAAAATTATTAAGAATTTTTAAATGGTGACAGCAGAGCATTAATCAAGCATGGGGTCCCTCTGAGCATGGAGCCATATGTGACTGCACTGGTCCAGGCCCATGAAGCCTTCCCTGGGTCTAGCCTAGACCAGAGTGACTGTCCCAAGAAAATAAGCTTTGGTTAAGGAGTTTTAGGGTCTGTTTTTGTATGAAAATGGATTAAATAGGTTCATGGATGGAGGAGAAGCTGTGATATTTATATTGCTATAATTAACATTTCTCCAGGTCTTAGTACCAGCTCTTAGTTAAAGAGCAAAGAAAGAGGTGATCACGCCCTTTCTATGCATATAGCCCTGGACATAGGCAGAATTCAGAGAAGACTGAGTTTTCCAGAGGGTTCTGATCCAGATGTAGTGAAGGGAGGGGGATAAAGGTCAGCTTTGCTCCTCATGCACATTTGAACTTGGCAATGTCAATATATTATCTGATCATCACAGTGGCTCTGCATGGTGAAATATATTATCTCCATCTTATGAGATGAGATCATGGGGTCTCGGAGAGGTCCATGGTCACCTGTGGGATGTGGTCATTCTGGGGTTGGAAGCTACCTAGTTGGAACCCAGAGCCCATGTTCGTCAGTACTCTGTACCACTGGACAAACCTGGGACTGGGGAATTTGTAAGCGATTGGCTTGGCGAGACCAGTAGGTGAGTCTAGACATAAAGGAGCTGTTTTAGGGGGCCGTAGAATCTTAGGATCTAGGGAGGCTTGATAAGGTATGTCATAGGGATATCACTCAGTCACAGGGATGCAGGAGAGATGAAGGTCTCAAAGATGTCAGTGAAAGATGAGCCAGGGAGGCTGAGCCAGGAAATAAATGTAGTTTTTCTCACAAAAGTGTCTGTCATACATGATCAGCTTCCAAAACGAATCCACAAGCCAGGAATATTTGTCTAAATACTTTTAATTAAAATGCACTGCAATAAGATCAAAGCCAGAGTATAAAATGCAGTGTTCACATTTACTAAGAAAGCAGATGAAAATATTCCAAGTAGTTGAATACATTTTGATAATGAAATTTTAAACAGCTGCATGGCTTTAATTTTATTTAAAATATTCATGTAGTGAAAAAAATAGCTTGCTATTCACTTTTTACCAAAATGCAGAAAAGTGTTGAGACATTTTAAATTAGTAGAGATTTAACACACATGAACAAAAGTCCTGTTTCAGCTGCAGAATTACAGTATCTTTGAGCTGTACCATCCATACCTTGCTCATCGACCTGTACAATTCTATTTGGAGTATAATGCCAGCCTCCAATTCAATTTATCTAACATCCAAGTTTTGTGAAAGTGTCAAGTGTAATGAGATAGCTCAGTGAAATTAAGACACTGTTAATCTCATTTCAAAATCGATTTTTCTTTCCAGGACAATTCTTGGGAACCTCAAAAATATCTTGCTTTATATAATAAGCAGTACATATTCAAGGGTTGACAGCTAAAAGAATAAGTACATTCATATAAAAACAAGATTCCTTATAAAACAGGCCCTCATAGTGAGGATGCCCTTGAAACATTTTGCCGTCTACCTGAGGGCAACAAGCTTACTTTTTTGATATATCTGAAATACTCTCTAAAGACGGAAGTATTTTCTACGCTTGGACCTTAGAATATTCAGTGTAATAATGGAAATGATAAATGGGGATGGTAAAGAAAAAAAATAATAACCCAAACCTCCAGACTTCTCTGATCTAAAAACAGTGTTTACAGCGAAGCTTTGTCTGTACACAATGTTTTATTGCAAAATTGTGTTTAACAGCATAAAATTGGAGACAACGCAAATGTGCGTCCATGGGAGAGCAGCTAAGTGTTATGGTCCTTCCATGCAATGGACCGGAGTGCGACCGTGAAATAAACATGCATGTTCTCTATGTACCGAAACCAAAGATGCTCCAGAATAAATCAAGTGAAAGATAATGGTGTCTCTAGTAGGCTACCAATTGTTTAAAAATAAAAATAAAAGGGAACAAGGATATATTTATACAGTTCTCTGTGTAAGCTTCAAATATCTCTGAAAGGATACACAAGAAACTGATAACAGCCATTGCTTCCGGAAGGGGAGTGGGAAGGTTGGGCGCCAGGGGTAAGAGGGAGAATTTTCACTGAGTACCCTTTCATATCCATGTAAATAAATTACTACCTATTAAAATAAAATAACAGAAGTTTTTTTTAAGGGTAAAACAATGTCACTCATCATTATGTTCAATGTGATGATTACTCAGATCACGTGATATGTCATCAACTAAATAAAACTGTTTGTCACCCTGGAATTTGGAAATGCTTTGACCAGGCTGAGAACTCCCATACTGTTTCATTTTTCCGCGGAGGAAATGAATGTTCTGCTTTTAGTTTGATGGACAAACACAGACATTTGCAAGCTCTCAAAGGCCCCATCGGCAGTTCCCAATGTTCCTGTAATTTTGTATAGAATGAGCAGTACCTATCGGAAATCTGGGCCTTTTGTGTTCATTGTTGCTGGTGGAAACAAGCATACTAGTTTTTTGGTTTGAATCACCCACTCCGCCAAGAGCCATTCAGTATGCAAATCAAGTCCTCAATAGATATCCATTGATCAAATTACTCCCCCCCCCCTCCCCAACCCTTTTTCTGAATCATAAAAGTAACATGCCATGATCTGGAGAAAATTCAGGGACTTCAGTGGTGTCGGCTGTGAGATTTCATCCTCTAGGTTTTTTTCTAAGCTGCTGCCCTCATCTCTACAGCAAGGGTGTCAAAAGCCAGTAGTAGATTAATCCCTGCTGATGAGAGTTGGTGACTGGCAGAGGAGAAGCTCAGAAACGCTCACAGCCCCCTCCCCCCATCCCCCCGCCCCCCCCCCCCCAATAAACCCATTTCCATTTTATCTGTTCTGGGATAATGGCATCGACTGGGAACTGAATATAGTCTGAGGAAGATAAGTGCTAACCACCCTGACAGCATCTTGTTCCTATTGTGACTGCCCAGCAAGGAAAAACACGGGGCCCCATGTGCCTCATTCCCAGTGAGTGGAAGAGGCTGCACAGCGGCCCGCTTTCCTGCGGAGGGTTTTCCATCCTGGACGTGCGAGAGACAAATGCTTGAGGGAAAACCCCCAACGCTCAATGACCCTTTGCGTCTCCAACAAAGCACCCCTTGGTGTTAAAGTCCCATCCTCTGCCCGTGAACTTTCAAAACAGATAAGAATTTTGCTCTTAAAAATCATTAACAGCGGGTGGGGCAGGGTCCTCAGGTGACAGTGGGAACTTAGGGACACGAACACCAGGGAATTTTCTGATTTCAGGACCAGCCCCAGGAGAAGCTGGTGTCGGGGCAGGGATGTTGGCTGCGGGGCGGTTAACTGAGAGTGACCGAGACCACTACTGGGGACCGATGTCTCGGCGGTGGGGCAGCGGGCACCTCACTCGGCCTCCTTCTTCTCCTCCGAGACTTCCACCGACAGGCCCTGTTCACCGGGGTCCTCGCCCGGGCTCATGTGGATCCTCACCGAGTGCTCCTCGGGTCCCCCAGGGCAGGCAGGTGGCGGAGAACCTGGGGCCGGGGGCGCTGGGGGATCTGGGGGCGCCGGGGGCTCCAGGGGTGCAGGCTGGTCCAGGGGTGCAGCCTCGTCTGGGGGTGCAGGCTGGTCCGGGGGTGCAGGCTGTTCTGGAGGTGCAGGTTCGTCCAGGGGTGCAGGCTGGTCCAGGGGTGCAGCCTCGTCTGGGGGTGCAGGCTGGTCCGGGGGTGCAGCCTGGTCTGAGGGTACAGGCTGGTCCGGGAGTGCAGGCTGGTCCGGGGGTGCAGCCTGGTCCGAGGGTGCAGCCTGGTCTGGGGGTGCAGGCTGGTCTGGAGGTGCAGGCTGGTCCGGGGCAGCCGAGCCCGCTTCTCCCGCAGCATCTTCCGAGCTCTTGGCCTGGAATCCGGAAAGGGTGACTCGTGAGGTAGAGAACATTCAGGGGTGTTGGACCATCCCTGTTCCCTGATCAGACCCCCAAGGAGGAGCGCATCAGAGCCTCAGCCTGAGCAGTCTAACAGCAGTGGGGGCGGGGGGCCTGGGCGGAGCCGCATCAGGGTTGCAGGCCTGAAAGTGGGGTGAAGTCGCCCTTTTAAGGATAGAGCCTCGCCCCTGAGCTGTGGCAGGAGAGGCTGTGACCAGGCAGGATCCCCTCTAAGGCCTCTGCAAAGCTGAGCTGATCTGCCTTGCCCACCCAGTTCCTTGGGCTTCGTGTTTCTGGGTGAATGAGAAGAACTCCAAGCAAACGAGGAAAAGGCTGATGAGGGCAGGAGCAGCTGTGGCCTGGCAACCTTTCCAGAAAGTCTCAAAGACTGACAGCCCCGGGGACAACTGGGCCGGGTGCCACTGGCAATAATAGACTGGACTGAGCCCCATGTTTGGGAAACTGGTGGGTTCCTTTAGCCTCCAGCCGATGGGGTTCCCATGGATGCTGGCCACGGTATGTGCAATAGTAGGAAATTGAATGAAAACCCAAGCTTTTGTGGATACACATGGCCCCTCCTGCCCTGTCTGACCCCATCTGACCCCATCTCTGCACAGAAGGACCCTGCAGAGGGGGCAGCCCCCAGACCTGGAGGCTCAGTGGTCCACAGCTGTCCCAGACCCACCTGAAGCGGTGGCAGTGAGTTAAAGTGAGAGCAGTTGACATGCCTGGGAGGGGCAGAGACCCCTGAAGTCCGCGTGAGTCATAGGGTGCTGAAGAAAGGGAAGTGGGGGCAGGGCAAGACTCTCCTAGAACCCAAGGCAGCTTGGGGGACCTGCCGCTCCCTCTGTCTGTTTCTGCATGTTTGTCACACCTGTTCCACCCTCCCCCGTCCACTCTAAACTCTAACAATGCACGTCTAAGGCAGGATGCCCAGATGGCACCCATTATAGGACTTCCTGAAGCATCCTGCTATAAATAGAAGCAGAGGAATCATGGGAAGGTTGGTCATGTTCAAAATGCTTTCATAAAAGGTATCCCGTCTCGTGTCTACCACCCCACGTGGCAATCATGAGGCATGTGGGTCTCAGAGGCTTGAGGAGCTACCCAGGTCACAGAGCTGGCAGGGACAGAGCTGGCAGGGACAGAGCTGGCAGGGACAGAGCTGGCATCTGTCTTGGACAGCTATCGTAGAGCATCTCGCACTCTGCTATTCTGCCCTCGTTCTGAACTGCAGGGGAAATGCTTTTGATTAGAACACTCGTGCAAATTTAATTCACATCTCCAAGCTGCCTTGGTGAAGAACTAACACCAGGAGCCCATTTCAGATAAAGCCTGATGATCTTGGAGCTCAGCCAGCCCTAGAGATCCCCAACTTGCCGGCTTGACCCTGCCCTTGACGGTTCGTGAGCCAGACAACCATGTCTGTCCTCAATCTGTAGTCATCGGTGACCACATCTGAAGACTTGGAACCCCAAGTGACTTTGATTTCACTCTTCAGACTTCTGTTGTCACATGGCTTCTGGATGGGTCCCTGGACT
>CM053508.1:124667517-124681475 GCA_028627145.1 Eidolon dupreanum | reverse complement strand
CCAGGGGGGTGTAATCCTAGAGCTCTTGGGGGCCTGCCTGGGAGTGGAGCCATCCCGAAGGGAAGCAGAGATGACAGAATGGCACAACTTATCCTGCTGTATCTATCATTTGAGCTTTTTAGATCCAGCCTGGCCCAAACTTTTCAAGGACCCAACCCAATAAATTCCATTTTCTCAAGCTAATTTGAGCTTGCATTGTCACTTGCATTTCTATCACTTGCAACCAAACGAGCCCTGACCGACATAAAATTGAAAGTGTGGTTCCCTCTCTGAGGCCCCTAGGCCTTCTTCCTGGCACGTGGTTGCAATGGACAGGTGGCGGGGGTCACGACTGCATTACCTGTTCCAGCAACTGCTGCTGTTTCGCAGCCGCCTCCAGCGCAGCCAGTTCTTTGAGTCGAGCCCTGAGGTGGGCCAGCTTGCCGCCTTTCGCCCCCTTGGCACCCATCTTTCCTACTGCAGCCAGGGCAGCATTGAAGAGCTTGGGGGTGCCGGCCCGGGGAGGAAGGATGAGCACGCTCTTTTCCTTGGGCTTGTTGTTGTTTCTCAGCATGCGCCTGAAAGCAAGCAGTGTCCGCCATCAGCACAAGCTCGCTCTGGGAGGCCTGTTTGTGCAGTGCCCTTTGAGCTGGAGCCGTGCGATGTTGGTTCTTTGGTTAACCACTTCTGAGTGCCTTTTCTGAGACAAGCACAGCACCCAGAGCTTCATGCAGAGCATCTCGCTGAATGATCAGAGCAACCATAATGACGTGGGTCTTATGGTCTGCACCTTATAGATGAGGAAACAGAGGCTCAGAAGGGATGAGTAACTCTTCTGAGGTCTCACAGGAAATAATAAAGGGTACTTTAATATATGGAATTAGAAATAGGATGCCCAGATGAAAATGGGCCCAAAGATTTTGGCTTCTCCTTTTGGATCGTTGTCACTTCACCCTCACCACCATCGCCACTGTCAGCACTTACTGAGTATCTATTTGTGTCAGTCCCTGTGCTCAGTCCTTTATAGTCACTATTTGGTGGCCCCTGTGATCCCTATCCTGGTGTTCATGCCTCTGTGTGATCCCATCCCCTTGAGGGTGAGTAGGACATGTGTCTTGTTTTCAACCAATAGAATACAGCAAGGGTGATCAAATATCACACTTGTGATTATGCCACATAGAATCGTGATCTCTGTCTGGCAAGGAGACTCTCTCCCTGGCTGGCCTTGATGAAGCAAGCAGCCACATTGGGGGAGGTAATGTGGTAAGAATCTGAGAGCAGCCAGCAGCCAATGACTAGCTAGGAACTGAGGCCCTCAGTCCTACCACCACAAGGATCTGAATTCAGCCAACAATGATGTAACTCTGAAAGTAGGTCCTTCCCCAGTAAAACTTGAGATAAGACCCAGCTCTGGCCAACACTTGATTACAGCCTTATAGTGGGCCCACCTCAGCTGTCCTCAGACGTCTGACCCATAGAAATTCTGAGGTAATAAATATTTGTAATTTTCAGCTACTTAATTTGTGATAATATTGCTAGCAGTAATAGATAACTGATATACACTCTGTGTCACAGTAATCCTCAGGTAGGTATTATTATTTTCCCTCATATCGAATAAGGATATGGAAGTCCAGAGGGGGTGAGTAACTTTCCCAAAGCCACACAGCTTGGAAGTGGAAGAGATGGAGTTAAAATCGATGCTTCTGACCCCAGTGACCCAGATCTTAATGACTGCAAAGCAACATCATAGTCATGATCTTCTTGGACACTAACACTATTCCTGAGAGTTTGAGAAATTGAGGCTCGGGGGGAGTGACATGCCCAAGGTTGCTAGGAAGTGGCAGAGACAGAATAACAACCCAGACTAAATGCAGTATGTCACCCTGTTTCTCTAAATCAGGATAGAATTTTCCATCAAACAGAGCCCCAGCCTTTTACGAGGAATTTTTCATGTTACAAATATATGATGAGTGGCTTGGCTCAAGAACAAGTGAATTTCATCTGTAATCTAGTGGACCTAGACTACTAATTGGCAAATTCATTCATTAGGGTCCAGCAAAACTTGTTTGTATAAAAATGAGGCCATTACTGGCTGCTTATCTAATCAGAGACAATGGATTTAAATTGTGCATATTGATATTAATTGCCCAAGACTTGCATTTTCTCGCTGGGGCTTCCCCAGGAGAATACAAACATGATAATTCATCAGAGTTCCCTTACATGACCAGTACTGTCACCTGTGTTATTTGAGTTCATAATTCATAGCACATCAGCCTGCAGGAAGGCTCAGCATGGTACTAAAATGCCACAAAAGAACCATCTGTCGGACCTTTGCAGATTACTAATGGCTATCTCTGTTTTGAAACATTGAGCTGGCTTCTGGGACATTTCCAGATTACGGAAATTGAGCCTCAATTTCAGATGACATGCGTGTCACTATAATTAGGATCAAGCATTCATCCTCCTGGAGGAGGTGACACACATGAGACATTTTTGCCCTATTTCTCGGAGTGATCATGACGGAGAGCTGAGCATCACACTTCCTTGGCACCTCAGGTCTCCCATAAAGTGGGGAGCTTAGACAGCATCCCCCGTGTGGTTCTCACCAACTCGGGCACCCCCAGGCCCTGTGCTTCTCAGACCAGGTCTCCCCTTTGATGAGCAGAGCCTGTATGTGACGCCCTGCCTCTCTCCTCAAGCTTGCCTGTCCGGGGACCCAGCCTCCGGGGAGAATCAGCCCCTCCTCCTCCCTCGGGCTGCCTCGCACCAGCACACAGCAGGCAGGTCAGGAGCCAGGCCTCTGCAGGATCCTGGTCCATGTGCCAAACCCTCGCCGAACCCAGCAGAGGAATGGGATGACAACTCTGAGCGTGGCTTTCCTGAGCAGCGATCCCCTTGCAGAGGGAAGGGGACCTGGAGCCAGATGTCAGACATAAACTGTCGATTTTCATCATTTGAGTAAGTCCTGTAAAATCCCTGCAAACACTGAATGAGTGACCACTGAACCATTGCTTCTGGGGGAAATACAGGATTAGATATCTGTGTGCTTCTCAACGTTCTCATCAGCTGATCAATACGTAACCTTGTCTTGTGTGTGTTTTGCTTTAAAGACATCTTATTTAACATACGTTGTTGATTCATTAACAATGAACTCGTGGCCGACAGCTGTGTAACTCATGCCTGAACGAAGGCCCGCCCGGGTCTTCTCACCCTTAGGAACATGAGACAGCACTCAGCACTATGCTCGGGGGCCATTTTAAATCATGAAATCAGTAACAGAAATCACAAAAATGTGAAAAATGTGGCACATGATAGAGCACAGAAGGACATTTGTTTTCAGCATGAGCTGAATGGAGAGAGCAGAGTGCCCCCTTGTTCTTCCTCAGTGGGAACTTGCCCTCGGGCTTCACAGATTCGTCATTGCTCTGCATGTCTGCTAATGACCAGGAAAGCCCTTGAGTGTTGACTTTAGGTTACAAATAAACTTGAGTGAGTAGGTGGACTGCAAATACAGAATCCGTGAATCATGAGGATTGACCATGCTTCCTTGTCCCATTGCAGAGGAGGGGGAAGTGGGCAGATTCTGAAGGAAAAGTTCAGGTTGAACAGCCTTTGGAAGGGCCTGGCGGCTTGTCTAAGAGCCTCCAAGGAAGACGGACAGCTGCCTTCCCCGGGAGACCCCAGTGCCTTGTGTGTGTTATGCTGTAATGTCAACACAATATCCACTCGCCCGGGAGCTGCCAAAGCGATCCTGTAAAAATCTAAGTCAGAATAAGTCACTCTGCTGTATAAAACCCTGCAGAATTCCCATCTCCCTTAGAATAAAAGCCAGAGCCATTACAAGAACCTAGCTAATCTCATCCCCTCGGCTTCTCCCATCCCATATTACACTCTGCTCATTTTCTTGCCAGTCTGCACACACGCCGAGCCTGCACCTCCTCAGGGCCTTTGCACTTGCTGCCCCCTCTGCCTAGCATGCTCTTCCCCACAGATGTGGGTATGTGGGTATATCTCCCAGCTCTGTCTACTTTGGAGGCCTAGTAGCACCCTCATAGCAATGAGTGCACGTAGAACTCAGATCTGGGTTTCTAACAACCATTCCCCTCTAAAAGGAATCAAGGCTCCTTGGAGCGATGGCCATTTCCAGGGATGTAGCAGGAAAAGTACAAGATGGACCCAGGGTGTCTTATTGTGCTTGCAAGCAAGGAAACACCAAAATATGACTAGACATCATAAAGGTCCCTAGAGCCATCCTGAAGAGGCACCCACTAGCTAAATGGGGAACAACTGGAACATCAAAATAATCATAGTAACGGGATAGTCATGGAATAAAGTGAATCCATACTGATACAAATAGACAAATAAATAAACAAACAAATGGGAGTGAAGAGAAAGCTCCTCCTTATAGTAGAATGTTAGCTAATGAATGGAGGAAGCATAATGGAGTAAGAAAATTCCCACTTTGCAAGCACCATTGTAATCATTGCAAGGAACCCGCAGTGGACACTGAAAGCAGCGAGTGATAGTTTGATGAGAAACAGGAGGTCTATATCGTCTCAAAGTGACTCCCCATTAATTACTCACGAATTACATAGAAAAGAAATAGTAATGTTAGAGGGCAGAGACTTTAACCAAGGGATCAAAGCAAAAATCGTCAGTGCTGGAAACAATGGCATCACATGCCTCTCCAAGGACAAGGACACAGCATCGCTTCTCAGGGATTCCCGCCAAAAGTGTAATCACAAGAAGACATCAGATAAAGCTACATTGAGGGGACATTCTACAAAATAACTGGTCTGCCCTCTTCAAAGACGTCAAAGTCATCAAAGATAGGAAAAGGCTGAAGAGCTCTGATTCCACATCAAAGAGATGAAAGATGTGGCAACACAGCGCAATGCGGGAAAGAAGGAAAGAAAAGCTATAAAAGACACTATTGGGACAATTAGCAAAATTCGACTACGGACTAGGGATGAGATCATAGCACTGGTTCACTATGGAATTTCCTGATTTGACAAAGGTACTACAATGATGAAAAGAGCCTTAGTCTTTAAGAAATGCACATTGAAATATATACGGATTTTTTTTTTTTTTTTTTTTTTAATTAAAAGAAGAGTGTACCTGGCCTTCTTCCGGAGTAACTTCTGAGACTCAGGATAATGCACCAAAATTTCATTCAGGTCCTTCTTATCCAGAATGAAGAGGTTGGTAAACCCGTGAGCCACCACGTTGGCAGTGCGCCGATTCCCGCCCCCAACAGCCAGCAAGCTGGGGCGAGACGGGAGGGAGGTGAGACCCTTCGGAAGCTGTAGTTCTAACCACTCTAAAATCTTCATCTCCACTCGGCATCAAATGCAGTGGCGGCCCCCTACAGGGGAGAGCCTGGGTCCACCCTGCCTGTGTCAGCAGGTGCCAAGGCTGCATCCAAAGGGCCCTTGAGGACATGGTCCCACCCACTGGCCATGCCGCCCGCTTCCCCAGCCTTTGCCCAGGTCCCCTCCCTTGACCCCAGGTCCCCTCTGACCTTATTTCTCCAAACACAGATCCGACTTTCAGCGTCACCAGCACAGACTTCCCGTCGGGGCCACCCAGGACCTGTACTTGCCCCGCCTGGATGATGTACATCTCACGGCCTATCTCCCCCTGAAACAGAGAAGGGGTGAGTCCCTCCGCCATCGCCAAACGCGGCCACAGAAGGAGCAGGGCTGAGCCCAGAGACTAGGGCACAGCACAGAGGAACCTGCACCGGGGTCCAGCCCCGCCGCACACTTTGTGTGTGTGGTGGGGCCTGCATTTCCCCATCTTGATTAGAGAAAGTCGCCACCCCCTGGCCTGCCTCACTGCAGGATTGTGGGGAGGAGTTAATGTTATGGGGCGATGAAAAGGCAAGCGCTAGATGTAATGGTGCAGGTGTAACGGTATTCTGCAGATTCCCAATTATACACACCGATGGAGGGCCCAGAGGCACGGAAAATCTAGCAGTGCTTCATACAGTGAACTGATCCCTATGTCCAGCACCTATCACATCCGGGGTTCGATGAGCATTTTCTAACTGAAGTAGGAATGCTAACAACAACAGAAATATCCAGCACTTACAAGGAGAGAGGTCTGGAGCAGACAGAACCAACCCTACAGACACCTTGATCTTGGACTTCTAGTTTCCAGAGCTGTAAGATGTGGGCTCTGTTGTTTGAGTCACCCAGTTTGTGGTGCCTTGTTACTGCAGCCATAACAAACTAATATAATGGTCTTAATCCCAAATTAAATTGAATGAATGAATGAGTGAATGAATGAGCAGCTTGCTTTGGACTACAATCAGAAATACCCAGTCTGCCATACACCTTCCTGTCCTCATGGCCTCACAGGCCCTTACCTGGCCTACTACCTGTCTCACCTGCCATGTTGAAAGGGCGAGAGACCAAGGACAGGTCAA
The DNA here is from genome assembly GCA_028627145.1 of Eidolon dupreanum. Classification (NCBI taxonomy): domain Eukaryota; kingdom Metazoa; phylum Chordata; class Mammalia; order Chiroptera; family Pteropodidae; genus Eidolon; species Eidolon dupreanum. The sequence continues at coordinate 124,675,066 of CM053508.1, read as the reverse complement.
GTCGACTACACTTTTGATTTATTTGACAAACATTTCCTGGGTATCTCACACATACATGACTTTCTAACGAAAAGGAAGAAAGTTTTGTTTCCCTGTTTCGGTGTCCAATTTGACATAGGGCTGAAGTATGAGGGGTTTAAAGAGCTCGCCCTCACTTCACTCACCAGTCTGGGGGGTGGTTAAGTGGGGTGGCCTGAGGGTGTCTCCATAAAATCATCGCAGAGTAAAACTGGACAGCAGAGGGCGCCATTCACACATACTCACCGAGCGCTCGCTTCAACTTTCAACTGCGAACTTCCCAACAAACTGTTTCACTTTTCCTAATGTGAAGCAAATTCTACAACACCCACAGGGATTAGAGCAGGTGCAATGGCACCTACTCTGTGCCAGGCACAACCAACCCATGAGGGAGATACTTTCACTATCCCTCACTATACATGAGAAGAGAGAGACTCAGAGAGGGCAAGCCATTTCCCCAAGGCTGCACAGCTAGGAAGTAGCTCCAATGTCAGATGAATCACTCTATTGCACCCAAACCCTTCTTGGCCTCTAAGGCTGCAGCTTTAAATTCTCATCCACCGACAGCACACTTTCTTTCCCCTTCTTCCCCATGCTCTCTGCATCCAGAAACTTCTCTGAAGCAGGCAACTTGGACACGGGGTCCTTCTTAAGCTGGTGGCTCCCGAGTCTTACCGGGGTTGCGTGGTCAATATTTTCAGCCCAGCATACAGAGTGGCCTTATTAACAGCTCTGTAACAAGAGGCCTGAAACCTGGTTCCTGTTGCCCCAAATCCAACCACTCCTTACCAAACGATCTTGGTCTCACCTTGAATCCCAAAGAATGGGAAGAGAAAGGGCCCTAGACACTGTCTGGCCCCAGGATTCAAACCCAAATGTTTCCCAGGATCAGGTGGGTGGTGTGAAGGAGTAAAGGGAGCCTGGTACTTGGGGTGGGGGCGGCGTGGTATCAGGAGGGGGCACGATGTCCCCGTGAAGGGCGGTCCCTTCTCCACCTTCCCAGCTGGCTCTCGCTCTTTGGGAAGGTTTCAGTGTTAGCAGATTTTCTGTTTTCAGCTAGAAATCTGGATTTTTATGTAAAACCTTCTATTTTTCAAGGTTAGGGCCTTATTCAACATTTTTTTTTTTTTTTAAGATTAGGCAAAACGAAAACCAAAAGAGAATCACAAACACCTTCGGCCTGGCTCCTGTGCTGGGGCCACCAGTTTGCGACCTCTGCCCTGTCCCACTCCTCCTCCCACTCCCTTCTCCTGATTATAGGACCAAGACCAGGAAGCAGCTCCGTCTACACAGTCAAGGCCCTGCCCCTGAGTAGGCTCCTCACTTTCCTTTTCTGTAAAGTGGGGTTCTTCATCCTGGCCCTCATGGTCCCATGTCCAGGGAGCAAAGCCTGAGGCTCATCAGAGTTCCGTGCCTGGAGCTGGACAAAGCCAACTTCTGCCAAACAACCCGGAGCTGTGGGCCAGCTGCCCAGCGCTCAGAGCCACAGCCACCCCCTCCCTCTCCAGCAATTCCACTCCCCCCGCCCCGTAAACCTCACTGGACCTTCAAAGGCACCCCCTCTAGCCCAGCTCCCAACAGTCAGGGGGCCAGTAAATCCAGGCCACATTGTAGCTGCCTTCGGCCACTCACCTTCTTGCAAACGTAGTCGTTGGGCAGGTAGACAACAGAGCGAAGCCGCTTCAGCATGTCAAAGATCATCTGTCGGTCACAGCCCTGTGCCCGAGAGGAGAGGGAAGGAGTCCCAATTCAGAAGGAGGTGTGGGCTCGGGGCCTCCCGGAGCCCTGAGCGGGAGGGCGCTGGGAGGGTCGTACCTGGAAGAGCGCCACTTTGCTCACGATGTCGTAGTTCACGTCGATGGCAAGGTCCAGCCGCATCTTGTCTGGAAGCTGCACCATCAGCTCTGACTCGTCTGCAGACGAGACCCCGGCGGGCGTCAGAGGCACAGCCAGGCCCCTCTTGGGCACGTGGGCCAGGTCTGTACTGCACTGGCGGGCCCCAGCCACACCTTTCCTCTGCCACCCAGAGCCACGCTGGATAGGGGGCGTGCCCTCTCTCCCCTTCCCAGATGCCGTTCCCTCTGCTGGGAACACCCTTCTGCACCTGACTGAGCAGGCTAATTCCCGCTCCTTCTTCAGAAACCATCACCCGGGTTTCCTCCAGGAAGCCCTCCCTTGAGATCCCCCCGCCCAGCTGCGACGGGAGCCGTCCCTGTGCTTAAGCGCTTATCACACCCTTTGTTGCTATGGTTTGTTAGCAAGCCATCTTCCCTGCTCACACTGTTAGAAGGACGTTCGCTAGAATAAAGTATTCTGAGCACTGTTTCTACAGAGTGCTTTTACAAAGATGACTTTATTCAATTCTTCCAGCCACCCAAGAGGGGCCTACTACTAGAAACCCCACTTTACAAACAAGTAAAAGAGGCTCGGGAAGGCAGCGACTTGCCCGTGGCCACGTGGCCCAGGGCGACAGACTCAGGATCCCACCCAGGTCATGGGGCTCCAGAGCCTGTCCCAGGAGAGCAGGGCCATCTGTTCTGTCCACCATGAGGTCACCATGTGGTGCCCAGAAGAGAGCCTGGCGTGGAATAAATGTTGGTAGCTGGAGACAGGAAATGCACGGCCTGATCCCAGCCCTGGAGCCCCACCCACTGCACCGTGATTATCTGCAGACTCAAGCTCTGGGTGGGCCTGGGCAGGTCAGGCCCCTCTATGGTTTTTAAATATGCACCCCAGCGAAGGGGGACAACAATACAGCTGTCACAAGGCTGTCAACGGAACTGAGGCAATGGATGTGAACATGCCTGGTAGACTGTAGTCACATGACCCGGTCTACAAGGCACATTAGAATGAAGATTCTAACACTCAACATCCTCAGACTTGCCAACGCCCCTGCTCAGGAGACCTCGGGGCCGAAGTGTGGCTTCTCCGAGACCAGAGGGAACCCCGTGGAGGCAGTGGGGCCCCTTTATTTGGCTGAGGGAGTGTGGGGCTCTAAGTGCCAGTGGCCTGTAGGCTCTTCAGAGGCCTCCAAAACAATGTCTAGACTTTGCAAACAAAATTACCAGCTCCCAAAATAAAAGAGAAACTGGAAAATTTTCAATTAACATATAATTAGCATATTCAGATTTAATTAAGAGTTCCATTTAGAATCCATGAAAACGTCATTACATTTGGAAATAATTTCTAGGTAAGATTCTCCCACTTTTAATAATTACTGAGCCACACACACCCCATCATGGACAAGAAAGCAAAAACAATGGTGAATTAAATGCATTGTTGTAGCCAAATAATTTCAGAAGCAAAGCATAACATCAACAAATTCATAAAGAAAAAAATCATATATATAAATATATATAAATTATGTATATATATAAATTTTATATATATAAACTATATATATGTGTATGTGTGTGTGTATATATATATATATATATATATAGAGAGAGAGAGAGAGAGAGAGAGAGAGCGCGCAAGAGCGAGCAATGTTCTTCCTTCTCTCCTGACTTCATCTCTAATGCGCATGCATTTCAAGGTGCATGAAATGTGGTGGGCAGGCATCCAGAAGACAAGACCCTCAAGTCACCAGGGTCTCCTGGTGACCTAGCTCCGGACACCTCGCAGGCCTCCCTAGGCCCCTCTCACTTACACATAGAGGCCGCAGCCAAGAGAGGCCCCGAGGCCCAGGAAGCACGGCACCGGGCAGGAGGGGGCTTACCCAGCATGCCTTGGGAGTGCCAGGTGTACTCGTACCAGGTCTTGACGCGGTTCTGCACGGACCTGGGGATCTTGTAGAAGTTCATGTACTTCACCGTGCTGTCCATGCAGCTGCGGTAGTAGGTCTGCCCTGCGGTGGCGGCCCCCACCACGTCTCTCATCTAGGGACAAGGGGACGGGTCAATCAAGCCACTGGGTCAGAGCGGGGCCATTGCAGGGGCTTCGGGGACATGTGGCATGGGCACATTTACTTTACGCAGACCGGAGTGCATGCTCGAGGTAGTAGGGGGGATCAGGAGAAAAGGACACCACGTCCATGTTGACAGGGGAAGTTCTGTCCCCGGCGAGGACAGGGGACGAGAGGGGTGAGTCTTCTGGCCCCTCTGAGGCCTCACAAGAAGAGAACACTTCTCTGGGCTGGGCCGACTCTGGTACAATGTGGCCCTTCTGTGTCAGAGGCCACTTTGACCCCACCCTGGAGGAAATACGCACCCAGTATACCCTCCTCAGGACGGGGCTCCTCAAAGGTAATTCAATTGTCACCTTCTGCACTGACTAAAATGTGAGATGTGCCCCCAGCACATCAGAAACCCCCAGGGATTTCTCTCCTAAGAAACAGCCCCAATCTTCAGCCTTGGCAGAAAGCCATTCAGCCCAGCTTTCCAGGGTCTTCCAAAGGCACCGACACCTCAAATAGAAGCAACCTCAGAGGGAATGGGACTCAGACCCCCTTCACTCAGCAGGTCCCACAGCTCCAGGCTCCTGACTCCAAGTCCAGTGCTTCTTCCCGCTTAGTCCAACAGGCATGGGCACAGATGAGGACATTTCTGGCAGCAGGGGGAAGGAGAGGGGCGCTGCAGGCAGGTGGGCGGGAAGCCAGACTAGAGACCCAGTTACCTGTCCAATCATCACGGAGAAAGCGAAGACGCCTGTGAAATAATTCAGCAGCTGGAAGACAATTTCAAAGAGCGTCTTGGGGTCGGGCAGCCCACCAATGGTGATGAGGGTCTTCACAGCCCAGTAGTAACAGCGAATGTAACTAGAGAGAGGAGAGGAAAGGCGCTCAGTCGTCACAGGCCCCACCCACCCTGCCGACCCTGGGTGGCCTGGCTCTGACAGACGTGCGCCGTGCGAGAAAGAAAACCCTGTACAACTTAGAAGAGCAAGACAGCCTCTCACGCCTGCAGAGGTTAGTTACAGATGGTGAAACTAAGGCCACAAAAGGAAAAGGGAACACCCATGGTCACCCACTGGCAAGTTCCAGAGCTGGGAGTAGAACCCAGGATATCGCCTGCTTCCCTGAGCTGTCACCCCTTGATGCAGGCAGGTGAACCATTGGAAAGGGAGGCATGGGTGATGGGGTCCTACTGTGTGGTAAAAAGCCCAGGAAGTGCCCAAGCTTGTCTCATCGCGCGAAGCAGCGAGAGTCCCTCATACACCCGTCCACACCTTCAGGCTGCTCCCTCCCAGGGGTCAGCAACGGGTGAGGTCAGCAAAGGGTGAGGTCAGCAGGACTAAGAGACGGGAAATCCAGCCTGCTTTCCTGAGCCTTCCTGTCCTCCCACCAAGGCACATAGGAACGGTCCAGAGGGACAGCACAGGCCTGCCATTAAGCCCCCCGTCATACCGGTCCTGGCCACGTGCGTGACGGAGCTGGGTGCTGTCTGGGAGCCGGGCATGGGTGCTGCTGGGCCACCAACAGAAAGAAAACAGGAGCGATGCCCACAGACCTCCAGCTTTCCCCCAAACCCTTTCTGGTGGGAGGAAACTTTCACTGGCCTGGCGCATCTTAGGGGCCTCCCCAAAGTCTTCCATTGTGCTGGATATATAGGGACCCCTACAAGCCCTAGGCTGGGTACATGCAGAGCAGGATAAAGGACCCAGATATAGAGGCACTTGGGTCCCCAAGCCCCTGGCCCATAGCCAGCACTCCACAGACAGTCACTGTTTTTGAAAGTTATTGTAATCCTTGGTATTGGGCTTCTTGAGGGACCCTCCTCCGCTACCAGTGCTTTGAGCATATTTTGGGGTTCCCTGTAGGATTTCATTTGGGAGAGAGTGGCGCTGTCAAGAAAGTGTGTCCCCCCACTACCAAGCATCAAGAGCTCCTGAGGGCCTTGCAGAAGGAAGTCCCCAACAGGACAAATCTCCCCTGTCTTCCCTTTCCTGCTTGCCACACCTCCCCAGGCCTGCCCATGACAGACGTGCCAAGCCCAGCCCCAGGACGTGGCTCCTTAGCTTGTTGGGGCACAGAATCCCTTGAAAATCTAAGGAAAGTCAGGAACTTTTCCTTAGAAAAGCCAGTATGCCCTCAAAATTCAGCTCTAATTTCTAGGGGTAGGGGGGAATCTCTGAACCTCAGGTTAAGAACCCCTTTCCTGGTATGCTTCCCCATAAGAATGACCATAACCAGGAAATAGGTCACTGACTCCTGTCCAGGCACGAACCGGACAAGTTACACACATTAGTTTAATATTCCTCACAAGGAATCTGAATGTAATACTACTCTCATTTTGCAGATAAGAAAATTGAGTCCCAGGGTCATGGCCTTACCCAAGTTCACAGAGCAAGGTTCAATGAATAGTTTCTGTCCTTCCCTTCACTTAGGTCTTTGAGTCCTCTCTCTGCCCCCCTGTGAGATGAATGAATGGATGAATGAAAGGATGAATGGTCTGTCACGGGCTCAGGAGCAGGGCTGCAGGGGGGTTCAGCCGAGGGGAACAGAGGACAGGGCCACTGGTGATGCAGGGGTGTTAGGCCCTGACCCCGTTTCCAGCGCTGCCCCTTGGTCCACGTCCGATTCCCCTCCCACCTGCCAGGGCTGCCCCGGACTCTGGGACATGTGTGTACAGGTGTGAGTGCCCCTCAGAGCACAGACCCACTGCAGAGGGCAGCAGACGCTGATGGCCACCGCGGCCAAGGTTGGGGCATCCGTACCGAGATGAATGACCGCTCCACAAAGCCGCCGCCTTGGACACAAGGCACTGCCTGTGCTAGTGCCGACTTGCAGGCGAGCATGTGGAGGAGGTCAAAGTCCTGACAGCTGCATTGAGAGCATTTTTGTGTCACCAGTGGGCGCAGCCCAGCCCAAGGTAGGGCCCCCCCCACCCCCGCTGAGATGACTGACTCCTGGAATCTTTCTCCACCTCTTGGTCACCACGGCTGACTGAGTGTCCAGGAAGGCCTGGCACTGGGCCAGTGACTCAGAGGCACAGAATCCTCAGTCGCCTCATTAAGGTGAGGGTCCCATTATCAGCCCCATTCTGCGGATTGGGAAACTGAGGCCCAGAGAAGACAGGCAACCTGTTTCCTGTTGGAAGGTGGCAGCTTCAGGAGTCACAGCCTGGACTCCCATCCCTAAAGCCTGTGCTCTGAATCTCTGGGGTCATCCCTAACCTTGACCTCATGGGCTTCTCGTCTTCCCACACCGCCCTCCCTCCCCCTTGTCACGAAAACCTTTTATCTTGCTCTAAGGGAAAGACCAGTGTCCCCCTAATTGGTTCCTTTGCTTCCTGCCTGTCCTCCCAGTCCACCCTCCTGTCAGCCGTCTCTCTGAGATCCCCCTGGGTCCTGTTATTCTCTGGCTTAAAGGCTTTGAAAGTCAAGAGGTGAGAGGGCAAATGGGGAAGCTTTCGATAACCATCCAAGCCTTAAAAACGAGGCGGGACTTTCCAATCGATTTTTCTGGAAACCAAAGACCACCCTTAACAAGAGTCTACTAATTAAAATAATAACATATTTTTTTTAAACCTTAAAAATATCTGTACCCTTGACCCTGCCATCCCCTTTAGGAATTTATTATGAGGAAACAGTC
>CM053508.1:124621191-124667017 GCA_028627145.1 Eidolon dupreanum | reverse complement strand
CCTCCCAGGCAAGTGTCCATCTACTGCTCAGACCCCAGCAGGCAGCTCAGGCCCCCCCATCCTCCACCCCACCCCCAGAGGTGCATTCAGGCCCCTCACACACTGCCAGGTGGGAGCATGTGGCAGTCCCTATCCTGATTTTAAATGCATGTGTCCTTTGGCCCAGCAACTCCATTTCCTCTGATTTATCCTACAGATTTACTTGTATGGGAGTGCAATGATGCCTGTACAAGGCCATTGCTTGCAGCAAAGAGTGGAAACACACTTAAACGTCTACCACATGGTTAAGTAAAAGCTGGTACGTCCATATAATGGAGTACCACCCAGCTGCAGACCTAAATGTATAAAACCACCTCGAAGACGCATTTTTAGGTGAAAAAAAAGCAAGATGCAGAACAGAATGTATGGTTTGCTATTGTCAGATGAGTGTGACGTGTACTCACAAGTTTGTTTGTGCCTAGAAAATACGGGGAAGGAAGAGAAGCTGCTGATGCCGTCGCCCTGGGAAGGGGCCTTGGAAACCCCTTTGAATTTTCTCCCAGGGGCATGTGTTACTTTTGTAATTTAAAAAACCAGTTTGGTGAATTTCGGGTGTTCAGCTGGGGTGAGGCACTGATCTTGCTTCCCGTGGGAGGTGTGGCATTTAGGGGGGCTCACCTGGCAGGGTCTCCAGGAGGCGGCAAGGGGGAATCTGGGGTGCCAGGTTGGTGCTCTGGGGTCAGCTCCTCCTCAGGCTCTGGGGGCCCGAGAGTGGGCAGGGAGGGGCTCTCCAGGGCCTGTAGCACGGGCTCCGCTTCCAAGGGGGGTGCTGGGGGCTCTAAGTGGCAAGGGAGCGGGAGACTAGATGACGTGGCAGGGCTTCACGTGACCCCTCAAGGACACAGGGGGCCAGATTTAAGGGGCCAATATGATTGAGTAGGGAGCCCCTTGGGACCACCCAACTACTCCTATCATCATACAGACATGGAACTGAGGCCCAGGGTGGGGAAGAGACTTGTCTAAGACCTCATAAGGCTATCCCGGGCCATTGGCCTCATGCCCTAGACTGGGAGGGAGTTCTAAATCCCCACCCCCCACCCAATAGCTGGTTCCCAGCAAACCCTGAACCCCTCCATAGCCTGAGTGAGTGCTAAGGTCTTCCCCTGGGATTCCCCAGTCCCCAGTTGTAGCCCCAGCTCAGCCTGTGACCATCCCAGACAGCCCCTTCCCGGGTCCCCTCTCTGTACCTGGGACCGAGGCATCATCTGCAGGTTCATCTCTGGAGCCCTGGATGATAAACAGGGAGTGAGGGCATGGAGCAAAGCAAGCCCTGTGTATGCCTCCCCTGGCCAGCTGTGCCCTGTCTCGGCCTCCCCCTGAACCCCCTGTCTCTCTTGCAGTCACTCTTCCTATCGAGGACCTTCCCGGGAGGGGAGCACCCGCTCTGTGGGTTCCAGGAAAGAGGTGCGGATAGACTGCTAGAGTAGACAGGCCCTTCCTGGGACCCCAGAAACCCTCCCAGGTGGTCAATTTCTGGCTCCCCCTTTTCCTCCTCTTACCTGGGAGGTTTTTGGAGGCTGAGGCAGCACTTTCTCCAGATTCTGCTCAAACCACCGGAGCAGCCTGGGCCCGGGCCTGCAGAGGGGCTGGTGGTCAGTAGAGTGGCCTGAAGGAGTAGCTAGCCACACTGTCCTGACTGCCTGCTGGGGTCCCAGGCCTTGACTGGCCCTTTCTCACCCTCGGCTCCCACTGTACACAATGGGGTTCTTATGCTGGATAGTCTTCGGGGGTCTTAGGTGATGAAGGAACTCCCACCAACCTCAGATTCTGACCTAGGGCTGGACCAGGCTCAGGAAGAGCAGGCTCAGTGTGGGCCTCCTGGACAGCAGGTGAGGGGTGGGCACTGCTTAGGGACCTGAATGCAGCAGTGGGGCTCCCTGTGACTGGGACAGATAGGTCTAGTTTCATGGGTACGTAAGCAGTGCAGTCAGATAGGGCCCCACTGTTAGAAGGGGTCCATTTTTTAATTTAATGCTGTGTTGTCACAATCTTAAACTCTGCACTGGGCCCCACAAATTATGTCACTGTCCTGGGGCCATGTTGTGCTGGGCACAGGGTTCAGGAGTCACTGACGAAAGCCCCTGAGCTCAAGCACCCTCCAGTCTGACGAATGAATAAGGGAAGGAATGAATGAGTGGGATGGACGGAGGTGAATGCACGACTCTGGATTTCTAGGAGAGATTGCAAACTGGAGGCTTCAGGCTTATTTGGGGAGCCCCCAGTGTTCTGAAAACTTTCAATTACTTGGCATCATTTAAAACTAAGGATTTGACATAAAAACCTAAATTTCTAGCATCTCTTTAAAAACTGGAGGATCTGGGACCCACACTCCTGCAGGGCAGAGAAAACTGGAACTGAGCAGGGCCCCTCCCTAGAGAAGAACATGGGCTCTCCCATTTGCAGTAGTTCTCACCTAGCCTGCCACCTGCTTCAGTCAGCTCTGAGAAGTTTGAAGCTCTTAGCAACTGTGAGGCTAACCGGGACACCCCAATGTCCCCCATGGTGGCCTAGGCCCTGCCTCTGGGCTCTGCATGGCACCCAATCATCTGTGAAGAGCCCATCCGTACCTCCTCCTGTCCTCAGGAGGTGGCCCCTACCTGGGGATCCCCCAGTAATCAACACAACAAACCATAGGTAGCACGAGGCCCATCATCCCCATTTTGTGTATGGGAAAAGTGAGGTCCAGAGAGACGAAAGGCATGTTCAAGGTCACACATGGAGGTGGTAGTGGACCCTGCTCTTAAACACAAGACCTGGACTCTGAACACTGCCCCCCCACCCCAAGCACTGCAGGGGAGGCTCAGGGCCTCCCAAACCAGTGCTCAGGAATGGGGACTCACCCAGCGTCCTGGGCCCTCAGGGCTTCATTGGGTCCATCTGCCAAAGAAAGAAAGGTAGTGGGCAGCAAGAGGCCCGCCCAGAGCCTCCCAGTCACCCCAATTCAAAGCCAAGTTTGAACCCCGGGGCCAGTCGGATAGGGAGTCTCCCCAGGGGCAGGGCAGGGCCCAACCCCACCCCCCTTCAGCCCCAGCCCTGTAAAGCCATTCTGCCTCCTGGACTTACCTGAGTCCCCAGCGCTAGAGTGCCCGAGACTCTCTGCTCCTGCCTGCCGAGAGAGACAGACAGATGGACAGACATGGGCAGAAAGCCCAGGTGCTGACCTCCCACCACCCCTTCCCCACTGACCCTCAGCTCCCAGCCCCTGCAGTACCTGAGCAGGGCCCTCCAGGCCACCACGAACAGGCTGTGGGACGACCTTCTCCACACCCTTCTTGAGCCAAGTCAGCACCCAGCCACTGGGGCTGCAGGGGGACAGAGGTACCAGCCCACCCTCAGCCTCCCCAGCCCCAACTCGGTCGGGGTAGCAGCCCACAACCAAGAACCGCTATCTCCAAACCTCTATCTCCCCTCCGTGAGACTTCAGACACGTCTCCTCCCCGCCCCCCACAACCTGGCGTCCCTCTCTGGAAAGTGGGGGACACCAACCCTTGGTGAGTCAGGCATGCCCAATGCCATCCCGAGCCCACCCCATCAGATGCTCAGTGGGAGCAGTCAGTTCTCTTCATCATCCTCATCCTGGCTCCAGGGGTCCCCGTCCTGCCCGTGGCACACATCCCATGCCCCCGCAGGGCTGAGGGTTTCCCGTGGGGCATTCCTTGTGGCTGAGGCTGGTCAGCTTAAATATGAAGGTCACAGCCTCACTGCCTGAGGCCAGCCCAGCACACACGTGCTAACTCGGACAAGCACCAATGGTCTCAAAATGTTTGAGTCAACTGGGAGATTTTGTGTAAAAGTCTGGATTTCTGGCTTCGTGGGCAAACCAGTGAAGCTGCATTTCACCCACGTACTGGGAAACCTCTGGCCCCACCCTCTGTTCTCTGGGTCATATTGCCCATTTGGCCAGGAGACCCCGACTGACTGCCTGAGGCTCCCTCCAGCCGGCTCCCAAAAATGTTCCGGCCTTTGCCTAGGAATGACTGTGGACCCCATCCCCCAGTGGCTCCCTAGCTTGGGGGAGGGGCTGGCCCTAAGGAGAGGGGTGGGTAGCATGGTACCTGTTCACTTCGGGAACCACAGCAACCTGGGACTGGAGGGATGTGGGCGAAGTAGGGGTAGCCTTCTGGGTGTCTGGAAAAGAGTCTCTCACCCTTTAGATTTGGAGCCTCTCAGAGGCCCATTTCTACCCTGTGAGAGGGTCAAGTCAGAGGCAGGAGAGAAGGGAGAACCCTGAGGGGGTCAGAAGGCTGGGGTTCCAACTCAGCTCAGCTAAAAAGTACCCAGGAGCCCACCCTTAGCTTCTCTGAGCCTCTGTTTCTTCATCTGTGAAAGGGGCATGCCAGCCTCCTCCTTCCTGTGCAAGGCTCTGAGGGGGAGGCCCCTCCCCACCGCCTGGCCTGCCTGCCTGGGTTTCCTGCACTCACCCTGAGGGCTTTGAGCAGTCTCAGCTACTTCCTCCCCTTCGAATGGCTCCTCGGGTGGCTGGTGGGTTCAAACAGGACCACATAAGCCCTCAGAGAGACCAGCTGATGTGCTCAGAGGAAAATTCTAGAGCAATGTTGCTCAAAGGCTGGTGGGTGGACCAGTGTCAGTCTTCAAACTGTTACTGGTCCACAGGGAATAAGCAGTTTACACCAGAATGTCTATCAACACGCTAAAAGTCTTACTGCAAAACAAATACCAACTGAAGTAAGCAGTGTGTTTAGTTCCATAGTATATTTACATTCTAGCAAGCTCCTAATCTCATCGTGGACTAGTAAACAGTTCATGGACTCATTACTTCGAGTAGCTCTGTTCTAGACTCTAGAGATTGGCAAACAATGGCCGATAGGCCAAATCCAGCCTGCTGCTCATTTTTATAAATAAAGTTTTATTGGAACACAGCTATGCTCATTCATTTACATATCGTCTATGGCTGTTTTCACATGATGATGGCGGAGTTGAGTAATTAACAGAGATGGCATGACACAGAAAGCCTAAAATGTTTACTATCCTGTCTTTTACAGAGCCAGATGGCCTCCATGTTCCCTTCTGGTTCCAACTTTCTCTGCTGTGGATGGTCCATGGGGGCAGCCTCCCCCAGCTGGGAATTCCCTGAGCAGCAAGCCAGCCTGCCTTTCCTCACCCTCCACTTCTCACCGGGGACTTGTCCTCTAGCTCAGCCTCCTGGGGGGCTGTTTCAGGCTCCGGCTCTGGTTCCAGCTCCATCACCAGTGCAGGCTCTGGCTCTGGTTCTGTCCTCTCCTCCTCCTCCATCTTGGTCTTCTGAGGAGTCCCTGGGGGCTGAGGCAGCACCCTCTGGACCCAGCCCAACATCCTGACACCTGCAGAGGACAGAGTCCTGAGGCCTCCCAGAGTGTTCACAGTTGCTCTCACCATCTGGGGCCACTTTTGTGAGTTACACACTTTCCTCTCCTCTCATATTTGAAAATGTTTTGCAATTATATCTCCAGATATTCACATTATAGAAATACTCAAGCCCACAAACGCATGCGTAAAAAGAGGTTGGTCACAAAAGTGTTAAAGCAAAACATGAAAAACATCCAAATACCCATCAGTAGGAGACTAGTTATCAGAAAGCGCCTAAATGCTCACCCGTAAGAGGGGCAGGTATTAAACAAATTACAATACATCCAACAATGGACTATATGGAGCTATTAAAAAAAAAAAGCAGATCTATTTGAACTAATGGGGAGAGACGTCCATGCTCTGGACTCTGTCATGAATAAATCAGTTAAACTCTTAGTGCCTCAGTTCGTGTGCCTGTAAAATGGTGTATTTATAATACCGACCTTGTGGAGGTGATTGTGAGGATGAAGAACAGTGGCTGACACACACTGAGAGCTTAATAAATGTTGGCCGTGACCATTATCTGGTGTCAAGCAAAAACACGTATTGTGAATATTGGCATTTATGTTCAGCATAATCCCGTTACACATTTAAAAAAATACGTTATAATATGTAAATGGAAAAATCTATTTTGTTTAACAGACCAAATTAACCTACTTTCATGATTTAAATTTTTTTAAGAGACAATGACAGTTTAACCCCTTTTTAATGGTTTACTGGAATGTTTCAGCCCTACCTTATATGGGTTCAATTTCTGGTATCATTTATCTTCGGGGGACGGGGGCCCCTGCTCTCATGACTAGAGATAGATTCCTGCGGGATGGTCTGGCCCGGCAGACTCCACACAGCTCAGTGTGTGCAGACTCCCAGGCCTGAGAAGGTCCTTCTGGATCACTAACGCGGTGTGCTCCCAAGCCATGCGCAGCCGAGACGTTGGCGCAGGGCTTTTCTGTCCTTCCTCTACCAGGAACCCTGGCCCCAGGCTGAAAAGGGCAGGCACAGGGCCCAGGATCCCTGGGACCCCAGTGCCTAGCTCCCTCCCTTAAGCCCCTGGCCCTGCTGCCTGCCTTACTCACAGCTCTACTTTCCACTCTGGCCTTAGGAACCCAGCATCTCATATGAGAGATCGTGGTGGGGACAGAGTTGTGGCTCAGTCTCCAAAACGGTAAACATGGGCCAGACGTGACCTCTCTGGTCTTCCATCTCCCTGTTGAGGTGTAGATGCAGTGATTACCAAGGTCAACAGAGCCCCGGGTCACCTTAGTTTAAGATGGCGGAACTGGCAGCCCCACAACCCAAAACTGAGCGAAGTGCTCTCCACCTGTTATCATCCTCATCCTCATTCTCACCACCTTTGGCCCAGTCCCAGTAAAAATAAGTGTTTTCATTACCTCTTTACGGCAAAGGAAACAGAGGCACAGAGAGGTCAGTAGACTAAAACGAAAGGAACACAGGCAGAAGGCGGCCAAGCCGAGCTTAGACTCAGGTCTGTCTGTCTCCAGATGTCCCACATCTACGCCCGACGCTGCTGGCATTTGCTTCCTCTGTCAGCCGGTCCTGCACACCCTCTCGCAGCAGGCAGCAACTCCGGCTCCTGTTTCTGAACCTTCTGGAAATAACTAAGGAAGCCTTCTTCACTCCCAGATTTTCTTCTTCCTCCAGACTCAGCCAAACGGAAACTCTTACAAATCTCTCCCATCTTTCGGCCACGTCCCTGCCAGCTCTACTCTGATGAGGTGGCTCAGGTAGGAAGGAAGAACTGAGAGTGGCAGCCCAGGACAACAGTGGTACCTGGACCACCAGCCGTTCAGAACCTTCTGGGGAGCTGGTAAAAACACAGATTCCTAGGTCCCTCCAAACCCTCTGAAGAACCTAGAACCTACATTTCTACAAGATGCCCCTGAAGATTCTGAGGCACGCTAAGGTTTGAGCCCCACCGGAAGTGGAGGAGAAGGAAGCCTCAGGTTTCCCAGCCTGGCCTGTTTCTCTAAGTCTTGCTAGAAGAACATGGGGGTTCCATCAGCAGTCCCACCGAGCCGCCACCTTATCCTGAGTTACCTGCTCAGATGCCGACCACCAGCCAGGAAGTGCCTTCTCCCTCCCACTAGCAGCTGGCCTCTCAAACACTGGGGATTAATTGCCTGCACCAGACAGGGCCGTGTGCAAAGGATTAGCAGGTGCCAAACAGGGGTGGGAGGTGGCGGTGGAAGAGAGGAAGGAGGTCGATGCCCAGGGAGCCAACGACAACTCCCCAGGGCCCCGAGGGAAGGAGCCCCAGGTAGCCCAGGTTTGGGGCACCATGAGTTGCCAGGGGATCTGCCCAGGTACGAGAGGCCTGGCTCCCCACCTGCCTTGGCCAAGTCGCAGAGTGGCTGGTGAGAGAATGACAGCTCGGAGTTCCCATGTGGTTCTGGGAGACTCCTCAAGGTGGCAGGGTCATGTAAACTGTCGGTGACAGTGGCGGGAGGCACACCCCAGCTCTCTGGCCACAGCTCCAGGACTCAGACAGATTCTCTGGTCCGGGGTCTTCTGCAGGTGGGCGAGGCCTCGGCAGCCCCTGCCAGAATGGCTGTGATCCCAGTGCTGGGCCTTTAAGAGGGATCCAAGGACTGACAGATGACTGACTGCATGTGAGCTGGCCCTCAAAATGAGGCTGGCCCCCAGAAAAGACACAGAGATCTAGGGGGAAAGGACAAGGGGGACAGAGGTCCAGTGAAGAGAGGCTCAGTGAGGTGACAGGAGCCAGGTGGGGAGTGGGGTAGAGGGATGTGAAGGGGCCGGAAACTGACTTGGTCATCCACAACATTTCTTGAGCTCTCCCTATGTGTCTGGCAGCACACTGAGCAAGGCAGGCACGGGACCCGCTCTCACGGAGCTTACATGTGATGGAGGAGGCAGAAATAAGACAGATTAAAGATGAATAAAGAAATATTACCAATTATGCTGAGTTCTATGAAAGAAACGGATGGTACAGAGACAGGTATGTAGCGGTGGGAAGCAGAGACTAGTCAGTCCTCTACAAAGAGGTAGTTATTTGAGCTGAGACGTGAAAAGCAAGATCTGAGTGAATGATGTTCCAGGCAGAGGATACTCCACAGGTTAAAGGTCTTGAGGCTGGAATGAGCTTGGAGGCACCTGAGGAACAGAGAGGAGGCCAGAAGGAGAGGAGAGTGGTGGGAAATGTCCAGAGGAAGGGCAGGACAGATCACATGGGCCTGTAAGCCACACAAGAAGATCGGTTTCAGTTGACAGACCGTGGAGGCCCACAATGGTTTTGAACAGCAGCCAAACGTGGTCTGTGTGGCTGTTGTGTAGTGCGCAGGTGTGGGAGCAGGAGACTGGTCAGGAGGCTGCAGAGGCACAATCCAGTTTGCGACTGGACGACCCCCAGGCTCCTTCCTATGCCAGACCTCTGAGAATCAGCCCCCCAAGGCAGCTGGTGTGGGAGAATATTCTTTCTTCCAGCAAGGCTCAACACCAATGGCAAAGCTCAAGGTGGCTCCTGTCCCTCCTCTGTAAATATACCAGGCTGCAGGGGACCAGGGCTCCTCTCCATAGCACCTCTAGCCAGGCCCCTGGCTGAGCCTGGGCTTGCAAGTGATGGCCTGTGTCATCATCAGTGATAGTCACCCTTCCTCTGGCTTGACAGAGGCCAGTGTAGAAATGATGGGACTTGGACTAGGCAAGTAGTAGTAGAGACAGAGAGAAAGGGGAGGGGAAGGAAAAGGGAGGGGTTGAGTAAACTCAGCTTGGGTAACTGGGTGACAGGTGGTGTCATTTACCAAAAAGAGGAAGCCTGGGCCTGGGGTGCAAAGAAGAGTTTTAGGGGAAAATCCTAAACTCTATTTTGTTAAGATGTCTGAGAGACATCCAAATGGCAATGTGCAGTAGGTGGTGAGGTGTGTGTGTGTGTGTGTGTGTGTGTGTGTACGCGCGTCTGCAGCTTAGGGAGAGGTAGACTAGATATAGAAATGTTGGAGGCATCAGCTCAGCTTGTAGATGATGCTTAGGCTGTATGACTGATGGAGACCACCCAGGGACTCCAACATAAAGAAAGGAAGAGGACCAAAGATGGCATCTGGACTCTCTGGCACACTTTGAGGTTGGGAAAAGGAAGAGGAGCTAGGATAGGAGTCTGAAGTAGCCGCTAGTGAGGGGCAACGAGAAGCAGGAAGCGAAGCAGGAAGCGGGGTGCGCTGTAAGCCAGGAGCGGTGAGTGTGCTGAGGGGGCGTGGCCATGTGGGACCACTGTGTGAGTGGCGCGAGCGGAGAGGCTGGACACGTGCCCCCTGGATTGGGCACCCTGGAGGCAGTGGACCCCCGGGAAGCAGGCAAATTCAGATGGGCCTGGGTGCAGAGTAACAGAGTGTAGAGTGAGGAAAAGGTATAAAGCTCAGCCACCCCCCCACCCCCCCACCTCCCGTCTGGATGACTCGCATGTGTATGTATACGCATACAAAAGTTGAAGATTAGCCAGATTAGCCCGCCTTGTCTGTGGCTGTAAACACAGGTGGCAAAACTATAAAGAAAAACAGCCGCTATACTAGGCAGCAGGAGAGCAGTTACCTCTTGCAGAGGGTTGGGGGTAGTGCCTGGGAAGGGGTATGTGGAAGCTTCTAGGGGCTGCCAGGGGCCTGCTTCTTGCTTTCATTAGCCAGTGTCTATTTTTAAAAACAACTTTATTGAGGTATAATTTACATGTCACAGAATTCACCCGTTTTAAGCATGCACTCAGTGATTTTTAGTAAATTGCCTTAGCTAAGCAACTAGCACCATCTAGTTTTAGAATGGTTCCAACACCCATCACCCCAACAAGCTCCCTCGGACTTAATGACAGTCACTCCCCATTCCCACCCTCAGCCCCTGGCAACCACTAATCTGCCTTCTGTCTCCAAGGATTTGTCTTTTGTGGGTATTTTATATAAGTAGATCATACAATACGTGAGGTGTTTTTGTGTCTGATTTCTTTCACTTAGCCTAATCACCCACATTGTAGCATGTATCGGTTCCTCATTTCTTTGGCATTCCCAAGAGTATTCCATGCTCCAGATACACCGTAGTCTGTCTGTCTGTTCACTTGTCAATGGACACTTGGGTGCTTTCAACTTTGGGGCTATAATAAATAATGTGAACATTTGCGTTCAAGTCTTTTTGCGGACGTACGGTTGCATTTCTCTTGGGGAGATTCCTAGAGGTAGAATTGCTGGGTCACATGGCGAACTTATATTTCACTTTTTAAGAAACTGCTAAACTGTTTCTGCAAAGTGGCACCCCATGCCTTGACTTGTATGGTAGTTACACAGGGTCTCGCTTTATAAATTATTGGTTACATTGCTTATTTATGCATTTTCTGTATTTTGTTATATTTTCTAACTTCGAATGAGTTTAAAAAATAAATTTGGGGTGCGGAATGGAGTCAACTCTAGGAATGTTTTCCGAGACGGACTGGACTTGGGGGTGCTGCTTCGAGGCTGCATGGAGCACCGCAGGGAGCCAAATCCTACACAATCTCACAGGCTCAGTTCCTGGGCAGGTGTATGCAAAGCACGTGCCAAGAAATGCGAATAGGCTGGGTCCTCCCAGGGTTTCCTCACCTGGGGGGTCCGTTTCCAATGGTTATGACCAGGGTAGTAGGCATTCCCCAGGGCTTTGGGGTGCTGGGCTTAGGCACTCGTGACCTTGCTTTCCTGGGAAGGAGGGATGGAGGGTGCAGGCTCACAGGGAGCTGGGGATGATGTATCACCTGCTAATCCCTGTCCTGCTGAGGCCACCACTCTCCCTGATCTCCTTATGCTGACCCTGGATACTGGCCATGGCTAATCTCTGCTGCTGTAGCCCCAAGGGCTGGCGGGCAGGGCACTGCCCTCTTCCCTGAAGTTTGCAGGTGGGGGGGAGCCCTACCGACTCACAGACACCCCCTCATAGCAGGGCCTGGGCTCCTTGCATAACACAGATGGGAGCCTTGAGGCCCAGAGAGAGACAGTAACTAGTCTAGGGTCACACAGCCTGCTCCGGCCAGCCCTGGCATGGCCACTGCCAAGGAGCCTCATCTCCCTGTCCAACATTTCCCAAAGCCCAGGAGACAGCAACCTTCAGGAAGGCCGGAGCGTGGGTGAGGGAGCAGTGCCCAGGACCCCGCAGCACATGGTTGCTTGGGTGCTGGGGTTGCTGAGGAGCGTGTGCCCTCACAATCAGGCTGCAATGGGCATTGTTTCTGCAGAATGTTCCTTTATTCTCCTACTACCTCATAAGGCGCCAGGGCCCAGCCCACCTCCCTGCCCCTTCTCCTCGCTGAGCCGTTGGAAAAGCAGAAAATCCTTACCAGCCTGTGCGCCTGGAGCCTGTGTCCTGCAGATGAGGTAGCCACTGCCGGTGGGTCCGGAGCGGGATGTCCTCTCTTCCCTCCTCTCACTGCTCCGCTCCCTGGCCCTCCCCCTGCAGGCCCATCCCGGTGCCCTCCGCCTGCTCCTCCACCGCCCTAGGTCCCCCCTCCTCCTGCCCACCTACCACTCACCTCCCTCTCTCACCTCTAACGGGGGTCAGGAAGGAAGCAAGCTGAGTCAACAAATTCTCACTAGAGTTTAAATGGCTGAATGGCTCCTGGGGAATAACTGCTTTTTAAAGGAAAGCAGTGCATAGCCAGCAATGTTTTTTTAGTTTGTATTATTTATCTCTCTTTCTTTAAAATTTTTCTGTCTCCCTGAAGAATTTTGAGTAAATGCCAGAGACCTCAGCTAAGGCCAAAAGTCCATAACTAGTTACCCAGAGGTATTCTGAGCTCAGTCTGAACCCACCTGCTGCTGCCGCTTCCTGCTCACTATTTAAGAATAGATTCCAGTGTCACCTCTTTTAGACCATTCCCTGAATGTCCCAACCCCAGACACACACACACACACACACACACACACACACACACACACACACACTCACCCTGTACTAACCTCTGTCAGAGCCGGAGCCCATCCTGTGTGTGTGTGTTATGTCGTCGGAATGTCCCTGCCATCACATGAGGAGCTCCAAAAAAATAGAACCTAGCACGAAGTAGGTGCTCAATAAATGTCAGACCAGTAGACAAAACCACACTGGCCAAGGCTGTGCTCCCACTGAGAAGGGTGCCCGGCTCAGGGCGAGCCCCTTCGTACTCTCCGCTCCCCAGCCATGGCCCGCATCATCGACCTGGTGCCCTGGGAGGACGGCTCCGCCCACGTGTACGCGTCTCCCGCCATCCTGCTCCCGCTGGAGCGGCCGCGCAACCAGCTGGCAGGCGTGAAGCATCAGCTCTACCACCCGGCCCTGCCCAGCCTGCGTCGCATGGACATGGACTCTGTCAAGGCCTGCCTGACCGACGAGCACTGCCAGTCCACCACCTACTGCCGCAAAGGTCAGGCTGCCTCCCCTGTCACGGCCGGGGACCCGCCGAGCCTTTGGGGAAGGGGCGGACAGTTTCAAGGAGAGAGATCTGGGAGGGAAAAGCCATGAATGGCTGCTGAAAGCGCTCCAGGGTTTGGTCCCAGCTCCGCTGCTCCTTACCAGGAAACCTGGCCAGGCCTGAGCTTCCCTTTCCTTATCAGTAAAGTGGGGATGCTTTCCTTATCAGTAAAGTAGGGATGATAAAGGGACCTGCCTCCCCAGGCTAGTGTGAGATTAAAGATAAGGCCTGGAAAGCACTTAGAGCAGTGCCTGGCAAGAACAGAGAACGTTATACATCCTTATTGCTGTTATTAATGGAGAAAGAACAGCGCAGAGGTAGTTAGTTGCAGCAGCAGGAGTAATAATAATAATAATAGTAAGAACTTCCATCCAATCATCCATCTCTCCACCTGGAGAAGGAAGAGACAGACCCTCCTCACATCTCCCATGAATGAGAGGTGGACGTGGCCCAAGGAATCACCCTTCCCGGGTCAGGAAGCTTGGGTGTGGAGGTGGGGGTGCCTCACAGACACACACGTGCATTTCAGCACATTTATGAAGTACCAGCTTTGTGCCAGACATTGTGCTGGGTCCCCAGGGAAGCAAAGGGTGTTGCAGCCATATGGAAGAGCATTTACAGAGGCTTGGAAGGGAAAAACTACACAGGGTGTTGGGGCGTGGCAGCACGGGAGGAAAAGGTTTGTGGGGGCAGCAGGAGCATTCAAGGGCACAGCTCAGGACAGCCCTGGTGCCATAGCCCAGGGAGCCGGGATTTCTCAGGAGGGAAATAGGAACCTCTGAAGACTTTAAGCGGAATAGAGGTCTGAGCACTGTGGGGGAGGGGCGTGAAGGATGGCCAGGAAGGACTGGAGGTGGGTAATGCTGGATAGGCGTGGTTAGGATACTGGGAGGGACCAAGGTCTTTAGAAATAGTGTGTCTTGGCCACTGGCAAGGAGGTTTGAGAGATGTTTAGGAGACAAAATAACAGTGTGGGTAGAGGGTCAAGATGGGAAACACAAGTACTGGTAGTGGGTGAGGAAGCAGAAGAGAG
Organism: Eidolon dupreanum; assembly: GCA_028627145.1. Classification (NCBI taxonomy): domain Eukaryota; kingdom Metazoa; phylum Chordata; class Mammalia; order Chiroptera; family Pteropodidae; genus Eidolon; species Eidolon dupreanum. The sequence goes on along the minus strand of CM053508.1, from coordinate 124,653,170 downwards.
GGAGGGGCGAAAGGTGAAGTGGAGCCCTCCACACCCACCCCTCCGCAGGGAGCAGCTACTGCTGTGTGGGGAGGGTCCACACAGCCATCAGATCTTCCAATTTCCTAACTTCTCTTGGAATCTAGGTTTTTAGGGAAAGCTCATTCTTGGTGTAGATACGTATTTTGTTGCAAATAATGTGTTAATAAAAATAATAGTCACAGGTTTAAAATTCAAAATGCCGTAATAAAGTACATTTAACAAGTCTTGCTCCTTCTTCCCCCCACGCCCACTTACAGCTAACTAGTTTTAGTTTCTAATGTATCCTTTCATTGTTTACTATTGCAAATACAAACATGTATTATTTTGCTCACCGACTTTTTATTATGATCATATTCAAACACAGGAAAAGTTGAAAGACTTATACTATAAAAACCCATTACCTTTCATCTACTTCAATTAATATTTTGCTGTATTTATTTCCTCTCTCTGTTTCTCACACACACACACAAACACACACACTTTAGCAAGCAGCTCCCAATTTAAAGAACAACCTCCTACATGACACAATATCCTTACCACATTTATGAAAGTTAACAATAATTCCATAACATCTAAGATTCAGTCCATATTAAAATATCCTCAATTATCCCAAAAGATATCTTTTACAGCTTAAAAAAATTTTTTTTGGTGGGGGGACTAGGATTCAATGTAGGATATGCATTGCTTTTGGTTGTTATGCCTCTTCAGTCGGCCTAAAACAGTCTACTCACTTTCCATTTTTCTCTCATAATACTGACTTTTTAAGAGTTGAAAACAGTTATGCTGTAGACAGACAGTCCCACACTGTAAACTTGAGTGTTTCCTTATAGTATTGCTTACCTGATAATCTAGATAATCTTACCTTCTATAAACTAGAAACTAGGTATAGGGACTTCTTTAGCCAGATAAAGCATCGCTGGCCAGAATCTTCTTTGACAGGTGATGGATGCCATGTTTGCCATAGCTTCAAGAGGAGGCACAGAATGTCATTGTCTCCCTGTTCGTGATATTGAGTTTGAAGACTTGGTTAAGGTGGTGACCTAAACGTATATTCTTTTCTGCCTCCAATCGTCTGTGTCAGGCTTTAAAGGAAAACATAGCATACGGCATACACTCTTCTGCACCTTAGATGATTGTGTGTTGAGAACTTCCTCTATTTACTTTCAATAGCTGCATATTGAGGGTGCATCATAGTTTATTTAACTAGTCCTTTCATGTGAGACACTTGAGTTGATAGCAGTCATTTGCTATTACAAACAACCTTCTGGAATGGGTAAATCTCCCCACATCATTTTTCAGTCGTGCAGCTGTACAATGGGATAAATTCCCAGAAACAGGATTGTGGGGTCAAAAGTTATGTGTATTTATAATTCTGATAGATATTGCCAATTCCTTTCCATAGGCTTGAATCAATTTTACTCCCTCTGGTAACGTATGGCAGTGGCCCTGTTTCCAATAACTGTGCTAACTTTTGGATTGTTTCCAATCTAATGGGCAAAAACTATTATCTTAATGTACTTTGAATATGCATCCATCTATTATGAATGAGGTCGAGTGTCTTTTCATGTGTTTAGGAGCCATGTATTTCTTATTTGTGTCTGAACTACCTGTGCATGTCGTTTACCCATTTTTATCCATTTTTTCTTTTTTTCTTTTTGGTCTTGATTTCTAGGAGCTCTTTCAATAACAGGGAAATTGCATCTCATCTGTAAAATAAGTGGAAATGTTTTTCCTATTTGTCTTTTAACTTCTCTTGTTTTTGCCATGCAGAAGTTTGTTTTTATGTAGCCAAAGTTATCTCTCTTTTCTGTAAGGCTACCAGATTTTGAATTAGAGTTGATGCGGCCTCCCCCATCCCAATATTGTAAAAGAATTTACCCATGTTTTCTTCTAGTACTTATATGGTCTCTCTCTCTCTCTCTCTCTCTCTCTCTCTCTCTCTCTCTCTCTTTTTGCATTGAAATGTTTGATCTATTTGGAGTTTGATTCTTTTGTAAGGAGTGGAAGTAAAAATCTACTTTGTCTTAGATTTTTTTAAAGTTGTCAAATATTTCAAAAAAAATTTTAAAGCAATGTGGGCCAAACCTCTCCTGTATGAGCCTGTGACCTACTGGTGTAGAAGATACTTCTTCTCCCTTTCTCTTCCTTCTTCAGATGACTTCGACAACGCATACTTCACACTCCTAGGCGTCCCCAACAAACCCCTGCAGTGCTTGGTGAGCGTCTTTTGCCCTGCCCTGGTTTTGCTCAGGGGCGAGGGCCAAGGCTCCTCCTGCACCCAGCCCTTAGCACCTCGGTCGCGGGCTCCACTCCGTGCGCTTCCTCGTCTGCTGCCTTGGGACCCCTCCCACTTCCCTTCTCTATCAAGGGCTTCAGGCGCCCCTAGGTCAGATGGGACAGATGTCAGCTCCGGATTCCCGGGTGGTCTGGGTCGGCCTCCCGGGCTTCTGCACCTACCCCCGCGGCCCTGACTCCCAGCGCCCTGGCAGGACATCACCAAGGCTGGCCAGAGGCTCCGCGACAGATGTCGCCAGGGAAAGCTGGCGCCCATCGCTCCGGGCATCAGCCGGGTCAACTGGCCCTGCTTCACGCGCGCCATCGAGGACTGGTCCCATTTCGTGTCGTCGGCCGGCGAATTCAAGCTGCCCTGCCCCAGCAAGAAGGGTCAGTCCACCGGGCGCGGAGGATGCCCTGGGTGGGGAGAGGCAGCCGAGCTGCCGGGACCCTGTAGACGGGACCCTGAGTGCTGACTGCGGACTGGGGAAGGGTGCGGGGGGCATCGGGGGTGGGCTCCCGCAAGGACAGGGAGAGGAAACTGGAGATCAGTGCGAACACATAGAGCGGAAGGGGCTGGGACCGATCGAGGGACACAGAGGCGGGTCTCGTCTTGGGCAGACGGCAGGAGCCAGGTCCCGGCCAGGAGCCACTGGGGCGGAGGCTGAGCACAGGGTTGGTTCCGCGCCCCGCGGAGCAGGGTCTGAAGGTGGCACCTGTCTGGCTGCGGAGTTGGAGCTGGACCCACTCAAGGAGCAGGTGTGGGCGGGGGCTTAATCTGGGGGCGGGGCTTGTTCCGGGCGCCCGAAGGGCCAGAGGTCGGCGCTTTCTCCACAGTGGAGAGTTTCAGCGGCTACGCGGTGCGGTACTTGAAGCCGGAGGTGACCCAGAACTGGCGGGTAGGGAGGATTGCACTCTGACGCGTCCCTGAGGGCCCGGTGGGGTGGAGGGGAGGAGCGGCTAACAGGGAGAGGGACGTGGGGAGGAGAGTAAGAGCAGGGTCTCTCAGTTCTCAAGGCCAAGATCTCCTGCAAAGAGCGCGGTGTGGGGCTTGGGCGCGGGTACGTGAACCCCCGGCTCACGGACACCCCATCCCTTTGGCCCGCCCCAGTACTGTCTCAGCCAGAACCCCAGTTTGGACCGCTACGGACAGAAGCCCCTGCCTTTCGATTCCCTGTAAGTGACGCCACAGGCCCGGGGTCCCCACACCTGAAGGAGAGAGGGGGGTCTCAGCCGCTTTCCCAAGCGCACACTTAGTGGCCCTTGAAAATGTGAAACCTGGGAAGAGTTGGTTGGCTTCCATATACCACTAAAAAAAAAAATGCAATTTCAAAATGAATCAATGATTAACTCCTACCAAACGGAGCGCCCTGTTACCCAGTGCCTGGCAACTTCATCATTTCGGGGTGCAGGCGTTTAGGTGGGACGAAGGTGCAGTGTAATCCTTCTTGGTGGCACGACGTCTCCTGAGATGGGAGTGAAGCTCCTGGAGAGTGTCGCGCCCCCCTACCTCGGGGTCACCCTCCTCCCCTTTTCACAGGAACACTTTCCGACGCTTCGGCTCCCACTACAGGTAACTGATCCCGCCTCCGCCCCGCCCCACACCTGGCCATGCCCCCGTCGGGCCGCGACCCTGCACTTTCCTGCTCCTGGGATTCTCAGACCCCGCTCAGCTCGCGGGGCCTCGCGAGGGAGGCCCCCAGGGCATTGGTCCCCTCGCGGGTGATGTTAGAGGGCGAAAGCTGCCTTCTTCCCCACAGATCCACACCAGGCAAAAGCGCAGCCCACTGGGAGGTGGGAGCTGAGAGCTTGTCCCACTCAGATTGGCCTAGACCAAGCCAAAGCCGGGAGTGGGACCTGGGAGGAGAGCAGGGTCCACAAGAGTAAACAGACATATAAGAAATATGACGGGAAAACCCAAGACTGCCTTTCAGGTTGTGGAGAGGTGGTAAGAGCTGGAGCTAGTGGTCCCAGCTGGAATATGCAAGATACTCAAGTATCTTCATAGCAGGGGCGTCTTTGACCTCTCCAGCCCCATTCCCTACACTCCAGCGGTCTCCTGGGTGCGACCCATACCACCAGCACAAGCAAGCACTCTACACCTTTGCTTGTGCCGTTTCCGCACTTAGATTATCCTTCTCTGCCTGAAAGCCTCCTCCTCAGTTTTTAAGGCCTCGCCCAGATGTCCCGATCCTTCTTCTGTGACCCTCTGCCTCTCCCCTCCATCTCAAACCCCCGCCACTTAGTCACCGCACATGCATCCCTATTTGGTGGCACATAGACTATTGCATTGTCGTTACTAATGGAAAGCTTACCTTCTCTCTTACCCACTGTGTGCACACTAAAGAATTGAAAAATGAGTAAAGCGGAGCATGGTTGGGGATCAGAGGGCGATAAAGATGAGACAAGCTGCAAGTGGGGGCTTGAAAGACAAGCAGAGCAGCTGAAAATATAGAAAAGAAAATAGGGAGCCATTGAGGGCTTCTGAGCCATAGAGAGAGAGAGACAGGGTGGAAGCTGTGTTTTCAGAGCCTTGAGGGCAGGTAGGTGGGTTTTGGGGAGTGGCCTAGAGAAGGACAGTCTGATTTTTCCCCAGGATTTCCTGGAGGCACCCACCTCCCCTGTTTCTCTCCACAGTCGTTCCAATTACCTGACCCCCTGGCATTAATCTGTGAAGAGGAGGACAACCTCCAAGCTGATGGACCATGCCATCTCAGGTTCTCCAGATGGACAGAGGGTGTACGGTGGCATTACCCATTTCCCTGTGAGTTCAGCCTGACTGGAAATAAACCTAATGCTCCTAGAGGGGCACCAGGCTTGTGTGTGTGTGTGTGTGTGTGTGTGTGTGTGTGTGTGTGTGTGTGTATTACAAGGGCTTTGAGGACCTCAAGATGATGATGTCTTACCCTTACCTGCCCCCTACCAAATCCTGAAAGACTGGTGGCGGGAGAGAAAGACATCTGATGACCCCAGGTAGACAGGATCCAGCTGTAGGTGGGGTGCAGAGGCAGGCCTGAGAATGGGGTTTTCCTTGTGCCCCTGTCCCATTTGCAGCCCCACAACTGAGCCTCCTGTCTGAAACTCTGAACTTGACCCTTAAAGAGAAGAGAGGGAGTTCAAAAAGGATTTTTAAACATCTCTCTCAGAAGCCTTGGCCACAGCAGACTACTCTGAGAGGCTTCCCTGGGCCCAGGGTCCCCTGAAGAGGTGGTGGTGGACTCTGAAAGGCTGACCAGGCCTGTGGCCTTTATTTCCTGTGAAGCAGCATAGTGTGGAATTAAGAGGAGGCGCCTGAGGCCACTCAGAAAAGAAAGTTTTCTTCTCAAGGTAGAATGAACATGTGCTGTAAGTGAAAAGCTGTCTGCTCTGTCTGCGTGGCTTCAGGACTAGCCCTCATCTGCCCACCAACCTACAGAAAGGAAGGCATGATGTCCTGGGGACAGCCATGGGCACTCCCAGGCCAAGTTCAAAGACACTAAGGAAGCGTGTCTCTGGCATCATTAGGGGGTTAAAGCAACAGCACCAGCACTTAGCTCCCAGACCCTGCAGATATCCCACCCCCGCTCCACCTGTGGGCAGTCTGCAAGAGCAGACCCAAATCTGCAAGATAGCCACCAAGCTCAGGAACTGCTTAAACAGGACTTTCCGGTTCTAGGATCTGGGGCTTCAGGAGTCCATGAACCTTCTGAAATTGTGTGCAAAACCATGTGTCCACCCACGTGTGCATTTTCCATAAAAGACTTCTCGTTTTCGACTGATTCTCAGGAGAGTTGGTGCCCTCAAATGTTAGAAAGCCCTGACTCACACCCTCTTCCTCCCCTTCCACTAATATTTACTGAGCACCTAGTGCGTGCAAGCCAGGTCTCAGGTGGAAGGAATTTAAAGAGTAATACCAGCCCCTCACTTCTAGACCCTGTCTTATACTGTTTAGAACACATTATCATGTGACCCATGATCTCCATGCCTCGTACCCCATAAGCACCTTGGAAAGTGAGCAGAACTAATGCTACCCCATTCACAGATGGGAAAACTGAGGCCCAGACCAGGGTAATAGCCTCTGGCCAAACCCAGAACCCAGCACTCAAAGTGAGTCCCAGTATTTGACAGTGTTTGCATATAGCTGGTGCTCAATATTTGTAGAAAATTATTTCCCAGAATGGGGGTCTTTTGTTTAACCTTGGGTAATAAACAAGGTAAGGTGTGGTGGTGTCCGATATGCAGACAGAGCCTGCCTTACACACTCAAGGCTGGTTTTAATTTCTTTTAAGGGTGGAAGTGATGATTATTACCCTTATATCAAGGTGAGGGACAGTGATGTCTGTCTCTCGGTCTTAAAGTATGGGGTTCTGATGACAACAGGGCAGGAGACAAGAGCGAGGTGGAGAGCAGACAGGATGTGGTAGCAGATCACAGAGCCCCTTCCTCCTTGGGGCCTTGTCGAGGAGGTGCCCAGCCTTCCCCTATTTTATGCAGGAGGAAGCCCTTTCCTCCAAGCCCAGCTTGAACCTTGGGAAGCCATTGGCATAACCCCTAGGGTGTCAAGGGCACATTCTGCAGGACTGTGCGTCCCCCTCCAATATGCCAACTCAGAGAAGAGATGGATTTGCCCACGGCTCACAGCAGGGGTGCTGGAGTCCTGGCCTGCACGAGCCTGGGGACAGCCAGAGAGCTCCAGAGAGCACGCCGAAGCATGCCAGAAGGACTCAAGTGCCTGAAAGTTTTTTCCTGATCCTGCTTCCTTGACATTGAATGACTGGGCAAGTCCATCCAGGAATTTGGCTCAGCAGACAGTTGAGACTTTGCCGGGCCCCATGTTGGAGGGTCAGAGACCAGATGCCATCCCTGCCTCTGAGGCACTTTCAGTCCAGCGGGAGAGAAGCAGGTTGAGCTGATTCAAACCTGAAAGCAGGAGGCGAGAATGCGAGCACACCTAGACCATGCTCCTCAAGTCCAAGGGCTGTGAGTAGTGACCCACACCAGCAATTTGAATATGTTCTTGCTTACCAGTTAGTTGTACATTGAATCCTGATGTCAGAAATATGAACATGTGTGCCCAAGAATAAAGAAAATGCAGAGTAGACAAGCATTAACAAGCCTGATTTAATATGTACTTTCTATTACATGCAAGGCAATGTTTCAAGCCCTTTGCAGGCACCCTGAGGTGGATAATTGTAGGCCCACTTTGCAGATGATGTAAAGAACTTAGGGAAGTTTAGTGACTGCCCCAAGGTTACACGGGCTGGGAAGTGAAGCCAGCCTGCCTGCCCCCGAGCCTATGGCCACCACACTCTACTACCTTCATGCTATGAGAGAGATACAAGCCAAGAGTGGGGAGGAAACCAGAGCAGTCTCTCTGGGGTGAGGACATTTGACCGAGGCTTACATGGAGGAGATATGCCACCAGAAACTCTCTTGAAGTTGCTGGCAGTGGCAGTCTGCAAGTTGAAAATCCCACCCAGAAGCCAAGAGGTGGAAAGTAGCTCCATCCCCACCCAGCTGGAACACTATCTCCTGGCCTTGAAGTCCCCTGAGCTTCAAGGGGCTCTTGTTCATCATAAATAAATCACACTAGAAATCCTCCCAGTGGCCACTGCCTTGGGGACAGCCCAGCCTCCATAGCCTCAACTCCAGGCCTTCCTGGCCTGACCCTAAATCCACTACCCTGGCCCGGCCCTGGACATATCACTTTAACACAAATCCCACCACCAGCCTCCTTGGTGTTCCAAACACCCCAGGCTCTTGTCTGCTTCCTAATCTTTGTGCAAAGCCTTCCTTCCCTCTGAAATGCTTTCCCCATCTCTTTCTACCCAAATCCCACCCTTTCTTCTAGGCAGGCCTCTTTTACGTCCTCCCTTCTCACCTTATTCTTCCCCAAAACTGCAAGAACAGGGACCGCAGCTGTTTCAGAGGGACTAACTCCTGGCCTCTGCTCTCAGGAAATACCACTCTTCTCTTTTCTATGTAGACCTGGGACTCAGGAATGGGGCCTGGGGCCTCCCAGAACCCACACGTACACATCTGGACTAAACGAAACGATACTACAAAGTAATAGTTGTGTTTATCACAAAGTAACACACAAAACACATCTTCACCGAGGGCTTGGGGCTGGCAATGGGGGAGGCTCGGGGATGGGGTGAGGATCCTAGCTGAGGGAGGGGTGAGATAAGGACCAGGGAGGACTCCTGCAGGTAATATTTTGTACTAAATATCAGCAGCTTTGACATTTTTGACCCTACCTTTTGATACATGAAAACCTCAAAACTCATCTGAAGTTATGGCTCCATGGCTGCAGCATCAGCTCAGTGCCTGGCAAACAGCAGGTGCTCAGTCATGCTTATGGATGAGCAAAGGCAGCAATGCAGACCCGGGGTGGGGATGGACACACACACAGTGATAGGGAGAACTCACAGACCCCTCCCTCCTTTTGACCTGCTTTTCAGGGCCCTGATGAGGACTGGGCATTCCAGCCAGAATCTTTCTAGATTTGCAGAAGATGAGTAGCAGACAAAGCTTTTCCTGGAGGCATGACCTTCAAGGAACAAAGAAACTGCCTGCTTGAGGATGGGACATGGAGCTTATCACAGGGAGCCTGGGCTGGGAGGCCCTGGGCAAAAGTCCAAGGCCAGAGCAGACCCTGGTCCTGTCTGAGGCTGCTCTGGAGGCGAGACTGAGTGGGGGTTGGGAGGTCAAGATAGTGGAGTAGAGACAGAGAGACGGGCCTCCATAATGGTGCCTGCAGAGGCCTAGGTTCTTTATGGAGATGCCTCTGCACAGATGAGAAGACAAAGCAGAGGAGATTCAATACCTCTAGGAACTGACAGCAGGCCAGGAGCTGGCTGCCCGCTGTGCCAGATCCAATGCTCGCACCATTCCCGGCTATTGTTCCAGACTTCCTGGTCAGCAAAGAGTGGGTTGAAGCTAGAGCCCCAGGCTTCAGTGGCTGGAGCTGGAGGCCTATGAAGTTCAGAGCCCAGGGCTATCCTGGCCCCCACTGCCCACCCCCAACTTGTCCTACTTGGCAGCCCCCACAGTTCCAGGCCACTGCTATCTCTAACCGTATGCCTTTAGGCAGCCCCTGGACTTCTCGAGGGTCAGCACAAAGGGAAGGCTCAGGTCTGCCCTGCCCGTCTCAGCGGGAGGGATAGTACAAGGCTCAGAGCAGCTGGTGGATGGGAAAGGTCTCGTGAACGGGTATCGGAGGTAGGGTAGGGAGAGCCCTGACATTCAGATGGGAGTGCCGGGAGGGCTCCCTCCTGCCTCAGCCCTTCCAGTGCTCCACTTTCCTGAGCAGCCACTACGTGCCAAACAGCCCACACAGTTCATTTCACTGTGCCCTCAGCCCAGAAGCGAGCAATGCTGGATCCATCTCACAGATGAGGAAAATGAGGCTCAGAGAGGTCCAACACACGAACCGTCTGTCCCAAGTCTTGTCACTGACGAGTGGCAGAGGCAGGACTCTAGCCTGGTCTGACTGTGGCACTCTTAACGGTGACTCCATGCCATGCCATCATGGCTCATGAGCACAGATTCCACTCCTGGAGAGGAGGGTCCCCTCCTACTGTCCCCCTGCAGGGCTGAGCACAGAGCCAGCCACACAGTGGGAGTTTGACAAAGCTGCCAGGGTGATGGGCTCCCCGGGAAAGTTGTCTTTGGTGGCCCAGCCTGCCCTGGCAACAACGTTTAGAGCCTGTGAGAATGCCCCCACCCCCACTCAGTGCAGTGCCTCTTTGCCCCTGCCAGGGGCAATTACTGAATTACTAATCTAAAATGTGAAGTTTATGCCAGCCTCTTCCTCTTGTTCCTCCCAGCTCTGGCTCTCCTCCAGATGTCACCCTTCACCGCAAGGTACCACCCTGTTGCTGTCCTGTCAGTGGTTGGAGCAAAAGGAATGATTATGCAGAGATTAAAGAGGATAGCATAAGTCCGTACTCCTCGTCACTTGTCTGAAATTCCCCTACGAAAATGCTATGCTCTGCGAGGGAGAGTCACATCAGATACAGAACAGGAAGCGGTGGGGCTCCTGGGCAGGCAGGTGGGAGAGGTACCTGTGTGTGGGCAGGTGCAGTGGGCAGCTGCTTAAGTCAGTTGGTGCTGTTCCTGTCACTTAACAACCAAGAGACCAGACTGAGACAAGAGAAGCAGGGAGGAGAAAAGTTGATGTGAGTTGATCGATCCTCTCACCTTCCCCAAACCAGAGCTTCAGGTCTCTAAGGACCCTCAGAGATCAGGAGTCAAGACTTCTGCTTCAGATGTATGATCGAGGCCCCGAGAGGGGCAGAGAATTGCCTCTGGTCACTTGTTATCAAAGGGCTAGGATTTGAACATGAGCAACCCAGGCTCTGCCCTGATTTTTGCCCAGGCTGGAGTGCAGAGGCAGAGGGCCAGGTGGGAGCCGTAGGAGCCCCACTGCTTTGTGAGGAGAGGTAGTTGTGGGGACAAAGAAGGAAAAAGTCATTGCGGGCTCCGTGTTGAGCTCAGCCATGCCCAGCCAGGGCCCCTCCTACCTCTGGCACACACAGACCACCATCCATTCAGGAAGGGCATCCTGAAGCTATAAAGTACCAAACACATGCCAGTACTTCCTGTGTTTTACCTAAGGTCACTCAGCTGGAAGGGAAGCTGGGGTTCGTTCCTGGCACAGACACGAGGGGCCCTGGGTGTCCTCTTGCTGAGTGGTGGCCACCTGCAGGAAGGAACCATGTGGCTTCTCCAGGGTGGGGTCCTAGAGTGTGGGGTCTGCATCACATCTGGGGTCCGCCCAGCCTTTCCGCTAAGCCTCCTGCACTGTTTTGAGCCCCTGTGGCGTGGGCAGTTCCCTGTGCTCTTGATTTTCTATCCTCGCCCTCCTGCATTCCACCCAGGGCACCTGCTGACCTCCCTCCACTGGCTCTCAGATGCCCAGACCCGGGGAGGTTGTTTCTCCCTCCCTCTCCCTACCCCCACCCTTGCCTTTGAGAAACAAAAGAGCCTGAGTCACAGTTGGCCCACTGGGAGACAGGGGGAGGGGGTACAAGAGAAACGGAAAAGGGGTGTAGGAGGGCTGAGCTGGGAGGCCAGGGCTGGGTGGGCATGCAGACGGATAATACGCGACAAGGAGAATGAAAGTGGACAACAGCAGGCGATTCTCGGGGGCAGGGCCTGTCTGGCTGGGTCCACTGCTGCTCCAGGCAGGCCCTGGTTTTCCACTGGAGCTGGGCAAGCTCTCATGCTTACCAGAACCACTCTGTTTCTGACCGTTCATGAGCTGCTGGTCCCTCATGGCCCAGCTCCCTTTAAAGGGACCGTGGTCAAGAGGCTGCAGGGCCATTTTCAAGGGTCCTAGGTATCCTGTAGTTGGTACTTTCATCATCTTCACAGCTGCCCCACCAGGGCCGCCATACATGATTCCACTTAATTCTCACCACAGCCAAGCAAGACAAGTGTTAACCTCCCCATTTTACACATGAGGCAACTGAGTCCCAAAGAAGGAGTTCCTACAATGACTTGCCCAAAGTCACACAACCGGAATATTCAAAACTCAGGATCTGAACCCACTCTGCGTCCCAGTCCCAAGCCTGATACCTGGTCTGCACACCCCCCTCTCCCTCTCCACGTCCCATCAACCCCCCGTGGAAGAATGACCAGAACGCACAGTGCTTTGGTCTGTGATGGTCAATGTCTTTACTTCTAAAGCATACATTGGACTCACTATATATTAACATCAAAAGGGGCTATCTAAAATGGAGTCATTCTTTTTAAAAATCCAAATTCTCACTTTTATATAAGATCCAAAATGACATGAAATTAAACTATACAATGTTATGAATAGTATAACAACTGCTTTTAGAAAGCAAAATGAAAAGAAAAAATTAGCAGTTGGGACTGTTGTCAGCCTGGGGTCCATGTCTTTTGAGGCATTGTGACTCAGAGCCAGCACCAAGGGGTGGGACCTCTCTGCAGGCATAGGAAAGGAACCCGGTCAGACGGAGGAGACAGATGTGCACTTCTCAGATTTCTTAAGGTGAGACTCGGCCAAGGCAGGACTCCCTGCTCCTCTGTGTCCCTGCACTGAGTAAAGTCTTCTTTTAAGACCCATGACCACTGAAGGGGGCTGGAAGAGGAAAGGGGCAGAGCTGGGTTCAAACGATTATTTTGATACTATAAGTCTCCTGGGCTTCCCAAGGTATGTGCCGGCCATCCAGTGACATCAGTCGACCCGTCCACCTACTAATTTCTTAACAACCCTCTTCCCTTGCCTACTCCCTATGCCCTGAATACCCTTAGCTCCATGAACCCTGTGGGTAGCCAGAGACTTGGGGGACCCAAAGAGGACTCAAGGGAGCATTCTCTGGCCTTGGAAGCAGCTGGATGTCATCCGTGCCATCTTGGCATTGCGAGATCCCTGGGGTCTAGGCCAGCAGCCAGCCTGATGGGGGAGGGTTCCCATGGGCCGGGAGGGCTCTGTGTGGTCAGAGGCCATTCACACAGTCCTTTCACACACCCCACCCTGGGTACCCAGGCCTGGTTTTGGTCCTGAAGCAGGGCTGGGAGCTGACTGGGGACACACCCTTGACACTTTGGTTCACACAATTCAGGGAGCGGGACACTATTGTTCACATCCACCGGGAAGACCACGGGCATGGCCCTGCTTCCTCCCAGGCACCAGGTGGTCTAACAATCCCCTTCTCTCACGTCAGCAGTGCTGTCTGGCTGAGAGCACAGTTCCTGGTTGTGGAGCTTGGAACCTGTCCTGCTGGGCACTGTCCTTGGCTGGGTGTGTCACAGAACTTCTTCTCTGCCCCCTCCCTTCTGGCTAAGCCAACTGCTCTCCAGCCAGACCAAGCCCACAGATGGCAGCCCTCCTGTATGGCTCACCTGTCGGAAGCCTGGAGGATGCATCTCCCTGGCTGGAGCAGACACAGAGGCCTGTGGCTCATGGTCAGCCCTCCTGGTCCCCAACACTACATGGAGAATCTAGCCTTCTCCCTCAAACAGCAACTCGAAGGGGGATGCCCCACATCCAGCCCCCCTTTGGGGTCCAGCCCTTCTACCCGGTCCTACCATGACCATCCTCTTTCCTAACCCATCTGGTTCTAATCAGGCTAAAATGTTTGGGAAGGTTGGGCTGGCACCAACGCCTTCTTGGGGTCGAGAAAGTCCACTTGACTTCCAGTCTGGTTCCAGGCCCCCAGAGACAAGGAAGGATGATGGCTCTCAAGAAAGCAAATCCTGTAATGGGAGAGGTTTGTGGAATCAGGACCAGTCACAGCAATCTGGCTCCCCGCCTCCAGGCTCCTCCGCCTGCCTGGTGCCCTTCTGTCCTCGCGCCCAGGACCTCGGAACACCGGCGCGGAGTGGAGGCTTAGCGCAAGGAGGCGAGGCTGGCCTGGTGGCGGCCACGGCGGGGACTCAGGGCAGGCAGGCGGCCACCTGGTAGGCGCCCTCGGCGGCGGCGGCAGCGGCGCTATGCTGCGCGCTGTGCTCCTGCAGCAGCGCCACGTCCAGGAAGCGCTCGCCGCACCACACGCACTTGAACTGCTGCTCGCGGGCGTGCACGCCCTGGTGTTTGTTGAGATGCTCGCGCTGCTTGAAGGCCTTGTCGCAGTTGGGGCACTTGTAGGGCTTCTCGCCGGTGTGCACACGCCGGTGCCGCTGCAGGTCCGACGCGTACTTGAAGCGCTTCTCGCAGTCCGGGCACTTGAGCGGCTTCTCGCGCGCGGGGTCGCAGCGGTGCTGCACGAACTCGGAGGACGAGAAGAAGCGGCGCTCACACAGCGTGCAGCGCAGGGGCTTCTCGGCCGCCGCGCAGTGGGCCAGCTGGTGCTTCTGCAGGGCCGACGCCCGCTTATAGGCCTTGTTGCACACCGGGCACTTGAAGGGCCGTTCGGCGGCGCCGGGCAGGCACTTGTGCCGCAGCAGCTCGGCCGACTGGTCGAAGCCCTTCTGGCACATGGGGCACTTGAAGAGGGTCTCCAGGGTGTGCACGTGCTGGTGGTAGAGCAGGTGGCTGGGCTGCCCGAAGCCCTTCTCGCACAGGCCGCACTTGAAGGGCTCCTCGGTCTTGTGCGTGCGGCGGTGCCGCATCAGTGCGTACTGCTGCTTGAAGCCCATGGGGCACAGGTCACACTTGAAGGGCCGCTCGGCGCTGTGCGTGCGCTCGTGCTGCCGCAGGTCGGAGGGCCGCTTGAAGGCCTTCTGGCACTCGCCGCAGCGGAAGGGCCGCTCGCCACTGGGCGTGCACGGGTGCTGCAGCAGCTCCGATGACTCCTTGAAGTGCAGCTCGCACACGTTGCAGCGGAACAGGTGGTGCTCGCCCGAGTGCGCGTACATGTGGCGCACCAGGTGCGAGCGGTGCTTGAAGGTCTTCTCGCAGACCGCGCACTTGTAGGGCCGCTCGGAGCTGTGCGTGCGCTTGTGGTGCACCAGGTGTGACGACTGGCTGAAGCTCTTGTCACACAGCGTGCACTTGTACGGCTTCTCACCCGTGTGGATCCGCTCATGCCGCGACAGCTCGGACAGGTGCTTGAAGGGCTTCTGGCAGATGGGGCAGCTATAGGGTTTGTCAGCCTGTTCAGCAGGGGCGACAGCAGGGGGTGGGGGAGCTGGGGGCAGCGAGGCGGCAGCAGTGGCCGCTGGCTCGGCCACCTCGGCGGGCTTGTAGGTCTTCTCACAGATGGAACATTTGACAAGGCCACCGGTGCCAGTGTGCGCACTGTGGTGCTGCGCCAGCGAGGTGAGCAGCGAGAAGCCCATCTTGCAGACGCCGCAGACAAACGGCTTCTGCTCAGCCTGCACACACTGGTGCTCTAGCAGGTCAGTAGCCTGGTGGAATATCTTGAGACACTGTGTGCACTGGAATGAGCGGTCGTGGCCCGCCAAGCACTGGTGTTCATGCGGGCTGGACAGGTGTGCCAGGTCGTGACCGCACACCCCGCACTTGGCGCCCGGCTCGCCTGCTGCCTGCAAGGGTGCATGCTGTGGGGGCTGCAGGCCCGGGTCAGGCTGCAGGAGGATGCCATAGACCGCACAGCCCAGGGGGTTCTCAGCCGTGCCTGGGGGCAGCGCATGCTCGGCTAGGGCCGGAGGTGGTTCTGCGTGGTGCTGAGGTTGCGATGGCTGCGGCTGCTGTGGCTGCGGCTGCGGCTGCGGCTGCGGCGGCTGCGGCGGCTGCGGCGGCTGCGGCGGCTGCGGCCAGCTTTCCGACATGCTCGGGAAGATGAAACAGGGTTTGGAGAGTAATGGCTTCAGTTTCCCTGCTTAAAGTGACCCAACCCAGAGAGAGAAGCTACCCACGAGTGGGGATGGACAAGGACCTCAGACAAGGCACAGAGGAGGGCTGGTCAGACGGCCCACGTCATTAACTATGACAGGCTACAAGGCTCTGCCTACAGGACAGGGGCTCTTCGAGGCAGTGTGCCCGCAATGCCAGGGAGGGTCTGCCTTCCCCGATGACGGGTTCTGTAGAGAAGAGAGAAATTGTGAGATTAAGACAGGGACACACAGCCATTCCCGGGGCCCTCTCCCTGCTGTGTCTGCACTTGCCACATTGACTGCCATAAACCACACCAGGGAAGGCAGAGAGGCTCATAGCTAGGAGATTTGCTCCCTTCACACACTACCAAAGAAGTCTGCTGGCAGCTCAGCTCCTCCAGCATTCGGGGATGGAGGCTGTGGAGACAGCCACCCACCCTCAGTTCCTTGGGCCAGGGTATCCCAGCCTCCCAGGTACTGCCAACCCTCTTTAATCAGCTGTCTTACAGGTGAGAATCTGGGTTGATCTGCACACAATACAAAGAAGTCACAAATTCTTCTCATGCGCCAAGAAAAGGAGGGGAAGACTGACCAGTTTGGGCCACAGTCCAAAACAATTTCAGTGCCTAAGTTTTTTTTGCAAATAAATCCTTACTTGGAAGCCCAATATATAAGATAGATAAAAGCGGAGAGGCTCTGGTTGAGGCCTCCCAGCTCCTCTCTCATTGCTGCCCTGACTCTCAACTCAGGACACCACAGCTCTAAGAGGCCAGGCTTCCCAGGTCTGAGGTGCCAACAGCAAAGAGCCTCAGTCAATATTTACAACAACTACAGGGAGCTGAGGAGCATCTCAAAAACCTCCTGTGAGAGGTTGGCCTGCATCCCTCTCAACTATCCCCCAGGCCCTCCACCCTTACCGTGTGACTGTTCTCTCGCCACACAACAGGGTGGATGGGCTTGCAGGGACCTGAACCAATGCATGATGGGGGTTAGATGACAGGACCACAAACCCCCCCCCTCCAGCCTCAGTGTCTACACAGAACTTCTCCACTCTAGTCATCTCCCAGAGAAACAAAAAAAAAAAGACCTAAATTCTCTAAATCAGACCATGCCAAAGCCTGCAGGAAGCCATAAGCAATTATGAGTTTGCCTCTGCAATGTGAGAAGTAGTGTGCTAACCACAGAGCATTTCTCCTCATCACCTTTCCTGAGAAAACCGTGTTCCTTTGCTCCAAGCCTATAACATTCTGAATAATCAATGGAAGATAATGACCACCCAGCCCAGGCAAATCTCTAACTCACCACTTTGTGGCAGCATAAGGTAATGACAAGGAGAGGGAGGAACTTTTAGAATCAGATGTAGCCCACTTTTAGATTCCCAGCTGCTCTGCAACACTGAAAAGTTTCTAAGTTTTCTCCTGAGGGAAAGAGGAGAGGAAAGGAAATGCCTTTGGGGTCCAGCCTGGCCTCTAACTGTTCTGCCAAAGCAACGTAAGAGTCAGCCTAAAAGCTGTCATCCTCAGCATCTTCCAGGAAGAGAAGGAAAGGAGCCACTGCTATGCGTGGAGGCAGCAGGTTGCATGAGCAAGCAGGTGCCACAGCCTCGCTGGGAAAGAGAGAAGCTGGGCTATTCCGAGCGCGGTGTAGGTCCGGCTGCGCGAACCCAACTGTTTTATTTTCCGGCATGAATGGCTGCCAGACACAAGATCCCCGGCCCCGGGCCCCCACCTCCACTGCCCACTCTGGCCCCCCTCTAGGAAGGTGCAGCCAGGAGGCCTCTCTGATCACTTGGCAAAAACGAGGAAAGACCAGGGTAAAGGAGGCAAGGGGAGGCCCCCACCTGCGCCCCACCCCAGCCCTTCCTCCTCCCGGGAAACCGAATGAAAGTCGATCACCTCCCTGCTGGCACTGCCCGCCCGCCCGCCCAGCTGGGCTGCCTCCTGTCAGCCCTCGCCGGGAATGGTCAGGCCCCCGCGGCCCGAGTGAGGGCTCCGCGGGCGTTTGGGCCCGAGGAAGGCCCCGGGGCCGCGGACCGTGCCCGGGAAGCATCTGCGCGTCGAGGCCGGCCTGGGCCTCCCAGGAGCTCAGGGGGTTGAAGAGTCTGGGAAAGGGGTGCGGCGGGCGCGGGAGGGGTCCCCGGACGCGGCTCCAAGCGCCCCGCCGCTCACCTGCTCCAGGCCGCCTACGGGGTCAGGCGCGGGGCGGGTGGCAACCGGCTGCTCTCTCGGCCGCCTCTTTATTCCGGCTGCATCGGCGGCGGCGCGGCCTACGCGTGCTGCCAATCCCCGGCCTCGCGTAGCGGCGGCGGCCGGCTGGGGGCGGGGGGCGGGCTAGTGGCGGCCGGAACCGAGGAAGCGACGTGCGCTGCCGGGATAGCGGGTCGAGGCGGAGGAGCGCCGGGAGGGCGGGCGGACGGACGGATGGCCTTGCAGAGACGGGAGGACAGGCGGGCGCGCGGGGGCCAGGGAGGCGGGGCCGGAGGAGGAGCGGCAGCCAGGGCGGCGGCGGCTGCGGGAGGAGCGGACCGCACGGAGCGAGGCCGCCCCCTGCCGGGGACCCCGCGGCCGGGCCCGGCCGCGCCGGGCCGGGTTGGACAGCCGGGTGCGCGGGCGGCTCTCCAGTCGCCCGGCCGGCACGCTTCAGCTGACCCAGGGACGGCGCTCCACTTGCAACCACCCTCCTGGGCCTTAGAGGAAGGGGCTGTCCCGGCTCGGCCTCGGGCTCGACCCCTGCAGCTGAGAGGAGGGACCCCCTAGACCCCCTGGTCTTCTGGAACTGACCCGCCTATGACTGCTCAACTTATTCCGGCAGAACCCCCGGAGCTCGGACTTTGAGCCAGTTTGAGTAGTGGTCTCCGGAACCTCTGATCCCGTATGGCTCTCGAGGACACGGATCTCCGCTGTGTCTACTGCGCTGACCGCTGCTGACCCAGGGACCGTCCGTAGCTGGGTGGTCTGGTCCCAGGTGGCTGCAGACAGAGCCGCGGACAGAGAGGTCAGCGCCCAGAGCGATCTGTGAAATGGGCACACAGAAACTGGGGAGTACCGAGAAGCCCGCGTTTACCCTCAACACACAGCTTGTGACTGACTCTCTGGTCTCGGTGGGTAGTCTTTGCTGGGTCCCTCCGGGTCCCGCCCCCTCCAGGCCCCGCCCCTAGGCGGTGCTAACACAGGTCCCGCCCCCTGGAAGGGAACTTCCGGCGCAGCGGAATTCCGGGTACCGGTTGCGGCTGCTGGCTGGTGCATCCTGTTGTCTTCCAGGAGGCCCCATGAGTGCGGTGCCCCTCGTAGGCTACAGCAGCAGCGGCTCTGAGGATGAGGCGGAGGCCGGGACCCAGGCCCGGCCGGGAGCTGGAGGCCGCCCTCGGTGAGAAGCGAAGTCTTTCTGGAGAAGAGTGCGAGTTCGCGCGGGAACCTGAAGGGACCCGGTGTCTGGCGGAGGGTGGGAGGGTGCTGGGCGGCTCTGCAGGGAAGGAGAAGGGAGCAGTGGGAAAGAGGATCCAGAGGACATCCCTGGACAAAGCCCCAGAGTACACACATCCCCTGGCTAGCCCACGGTTAGGAGACAAGAAACTGGGTTGAGATCCAGCCACTCCTGTCTCATTTCCTGACATACATCACTGTACCACCCTAGGTCTGTTTCCTCATCTAACGCAGTTGCAGTCATAATAACTAAAGCGTTGGATAGTTTTTTCATCCATCCAATAAATATTCATTGAGCACCCACTCTGCACCAGGCTCGGGACTGGAGACTCAGCAGTGAACAAAACCATCGAAGTCTCTTCGCGAATCCTCGACTCTTAAGTGCCAGGCCTGGTGCTTACTGAGTGCTTTTCAAGTAGTATCTCACTTGATCTTACAGTAATGCTGTCAGGTAGAAGTATACTTCACTAATGAAGAAACTGAGGCCCACAAAGGGCACATGACTAGGCCTGCTAGGTTGAGGAAAGTGACTTCTGAATCACACATCCTAACTGCCTGCTCAGTTCCCCACAAGGACCACGCCCCCTGCTAAGGTCTGCCTCTGGAGTCCTTGGGAGACTCCAATGAGACAATACTGAGGAAAGCTCTGTGGTTAACTAGAAGCTGTTTCCCTGGTGGGAAATAGATGCTCAGTCACCCTGTACAAGGGGTTACAACTTTTGTCGTATGTGCAAAGGTGGAGAATGCTCAGAAGATAAATGTGCTTGTTTTCTTTTTCTCCCTTGCAGTGGCCAGAGTCCCTTTCCCAACCAGAAGTTGCCAGTACCGGACAGTGTGCTACACATGTTCCCAAGCACCGAGGAGGGGCCTGAAGATGACAGTACAAAACATGGGGGCCGTGTGCGCAGCTTCCCCCACGAACGGGGCAACTGGGCTACCCATGTCTACCTGCCATGTGAGTAATGTGTGAAAGGCAAGTGGCTGAGACTGACAGGTGCCTCTTGATGGGAGGAAGCTGACTCTAATCAGGAGGAAGAAGCCAGAAGCCTCTGACATTGGCGGTACAAAAGAGTTCGACTCAGCGGAGAGAGAAGTTTGAAGAACTGAGGAATTTTTCTGTAATTGTGGTTTCAGTTTTCAAACCATTGCCAGAAATATTTTATTAACTCTAGGTATAATGTTCTCCCTGCTCATGAAGAGGTGACCAAGGGAGGGTCTAGGGCAGAAAGGAGGGTCAAGGCCATCCCAGTGTACAGCTGTAGCTGGCACTTTATTTCTAAGAGGGCCTTAAATGTCCTGGGTTCAAGTCCCGTCCCAGCCCTAAAAAGTGAATGGCAGGCAGAAAATGCCCAGGCTTCAGAATCAGACCTCACTCACCATCCACTACTCTGGGTGACCTTTAGTAAGTTACTGGACTTCTCAGACCCTCAGATTCCTCATGTCTATAATGGGGATGATAATAATACCTATTTAATAGGATTTTTGTGAAGATTAAATCACACAGTCTATGGCAAGTTCTTAGCACAATACAGAGGAACAGTGGCTCTGATTATTATTTTGTGTAAGGTCAAGTAAACTTTTGGAACCTCTATTTACTCATCCACAGGATAGGACCGATTCTCTTTACTACCTGCTCACCAGGGCATTTGGGCAAACTGAGTAACAGAGTGTGAGCAGACTGTTAGCCGTGCAGCCCTAGTCACATGTTTGGTAAAATAAATAATATTTGAACATACGATGGTGGTCATCGTAGTATTCTTGTCTTCGTGAAAAATTGGGAGCGTGCTTAATGTCTATCAGGAGATTCTAAGTGTGTAATATTAAAGAAACACTATTCCTGATTATGGATTACTGTGGAGCTGTAATCATGAGCTTGACCTCTGTGCTGAGAGGAAAGATGTCCAACGTGTGTTAGATGAAGAAGCCAGAAGAATACTTTGAATGATATGCACTCATCTTTTTTAACAAATAAGATTTATACAGTCTACGGCCATGCCACCCTGAACAAGCCTGATCCTGTCTGATCTCGGAAGCTAAGCAGGGTTGGGCCTGGTTAGTCCTTGAATGGGAGACCACCTAGGAAGACCAGGTGCAATAGGCGTAAAAAATAAAATAAAAAATAAGGGATTGTAAGCTGACAAGAACCTTGCAATCTGGCAGGTCAACCAAGGGTTGCATCACCTAAAAAAAAAAAAAAAAGATAAATACATTGGTACATGCATTGAGAAAAGGCTGGGGATATAGGCATCCAAATTTTACAGTGTTTATCTCTAGGATAGTGGCTTCAAAATGGGGTGTGTGCACCCTGGGGGAGAGGTCAAGATGATCCATTAGAGGGTTGGAAGAAAAGTATTAGGACTTTCTTATGTATATCTTTTTATCTCATCTTTTTAAATTCTGTTCTTGAGAGTATACATTGTATAACACAGTTTTACAGAGTAGCACACGTTTGCAATTTATAAATACACGTTTTGCACAGGTATGCATGCAAGCTTGTTTTACTAATGGCCCATGTGATCACGACAGTTTGGAGACCACTGTTCTAGGTGACGGGATTTCAGGGGCCCCTGCTTTCTCTTTGCATGTCTTTTTTGCTTGAATTCTTTACAATGAGCACATGTGTGTTAGTTCTGTAACCAAAAATACATATTAAAATATTATTAGAATACATAAGTATAAGCTGCTGTCAAAGTAATTTTCTCCTAAAACCCAGAGTGAAAAAGGCTTTTACCTTCTGGGCGTCTTCACTCTCACCTCCAGATGACGCCGGGGAGGAGTTCCTGGATCTGCTTGATGTGTTGCTGTTCCACGCCCAGAAGTATGTCCCTCGGCTGGTGAAGATGGAGGCCTTCCACCTCAGCCTGTCCCAGAGCGTGGTTCTGCGGCATCACTGGATCCACCCCTTCGTGCAGGCTCTGAAAGACCGCATGGCCTCCTGCCAGAGGTGAGTCCCAAGAGCTCCCCTCTGCCTCTCCTCTCCCTCTCCTACAAGGTTCCCCTTCCTATCCTGAGCTACTCTGGGCACCGGGTGTGGGGTGTATTACCCCGAAAGTAGGGCAAACCTAAAGGTTGGAACACCGAACATCTCCTGGAGCCATCTGCTGTACACAACATCCTGTGTGACCTTGGGCACGCCATGTAAGCTCTGGAGTCCTTACCTGTGTGCAGGTCCTGGGAGTGGTGGTGACTGCCTCAGGGGAGACTGGGTGAAGGGTCTAAACTGGACCCTTCTTCTGGTTCTGTCTTCCAGCCTTGGGTTCTTTCCCTTAAGTATTTCCTACCTCTTCTTCCTACCAGAAGTGCCTTTCCTCCTATACTTGACCAGATCAGAGCCCTGTTCCTTCATTGAGGCTTTCCCAGAATCCCTCAGTCCCGTGGATCATCTGGTCCTGTAACTACACCTTAGAGCCCATTTCACTCATCCTCATTCCCAGTCATTCCCATATCCACCTCCCCCTTTGGAACCCAAGTTCCTCTAGGCCCAGGAATGTGGCTTCCCTCTGAATTACCCTCATCTTTTTTCCAGGTGCTTTGCTCACTGTAGGCATCATATGAATGTTTATTGAATGATTGAGCAGGCGAGAGGGAGCCCAGGCATCACCCTCTAGATCCTCTGATGTTGGTTCTAGAAGCAGCCAAAAAAGCTACCCAAGTGGTGGTTTTATCTGCAGAGCCCTTTCTTCAAGTGAGGTGTTACACAAAAGCCCGGATGTGTAGATGTGTGTGAGAGAGAAACAGTCTTCTGGTCAAAGCCGCACCCCCACGGTTCAGGAGGACTTGGACCCAGGAAGTCTGCAGAACTGCTGGCCAGTCAGAGAACCTCACGTTTAGTTGAACACCTTCTGAGACCCAGAGGAAAGGATTTGCTCCAATTCAGCTGGCCAGAGAATCAGCACTAAAACTCATCTCCACCTAATCCAGCCCCTGCCGCCTTTTTTTAAATTGTCACCACCAAATTTATTGAGCCATATTTATATAAATCAGGATATTAGGTGCCAGAAGTTCAACCCAAAGAGCTGGAGTTTATAGACTGGTGTAACTAGAAAGTTCAGAGGTAGCACTGGCTTCGTGCATGAGTGGATCGGGGTGACCAGAGATGTCAAATGGCGCCTAACTCTAACCAGCTCTGGGCTCTGCACCTCTGTGTTATCTTCATTCTCACAATGGCAAAGGAGGCCACCAGCATCTCTGAGCTGCCCATCTATTAATGTGGAAGGACAGCTGTTTTTTCTCGTAGCTGCAGCAAATGTCACGGGAATAACTTTGATTGGTCTGCCTTGACTAAGAGGCTCTCCAGAATTCCAGACACCCCAGATCCGATTCAGAAAACTTATCCTTAAAAGTCTGCTTCTCTAAGACCGTTCTCATACAAACTCTGTATTGGAGTTCTCCAGAGGAACAGAAGCCTGAGACTTAGGGGCGGAGTGGGGGAGGTAGGGGAGACTGATAATATAAGTCCCAATATGAGCCTGAAAGCCAAAGAGCCGGACACTGATGTCCAAGGGCAGGAGAAGGTGGATATCTCAGCTCAAGCAGAGAGAGCGGATTTGCCCTTCCTCTGCCATTTTGGTCTGTTTCAGGCCGTGATGCCCACCATCCTGGGAAGGGCCATCTGCTTTACTCAGTCTAGCAATTCAGATGGTAATCTCTCGCAGAAACACCCTCACAAGCACCCCCAGAGATCATGGTCTACCAGCTCTCTGGGCATCCCTTAGGTAAGTTGACCCATCAAATTAACCACCACAGTTGGACACAGACACCCAACATTCACTCCAGGACGTTCGTCAGGCACCTTGCAGAACACTTTCCAAACTCTTCATTTAACCAAATTCCTGCTGGTTCTATCACCCCTTAATGTGTTCTCCAAAAGGAATGTATTGGAGGCTGAAGGTCGATGGGGAAGCCAATAGTTGACTGACTGTGCTGTCACATGAGTTGTGAGACTACGTAAATGCTGGGGTGTTGTGCTCCCCAGATGGAGTGAGACCTTGGCCTGGAGGCTGTGAAATGATTGTTTCCTATAATGGGATTCGCCAAGTTGGTCCACAAAAGGCAGCAAGCCAGTCTGTCCCGCTGAGATCTGTTGTCCCAGAGAACACAGTGGGTCCAGGGTCACAGCACTTACCTCGGTGAACCAAGGGGTCCCTGTGTAACTGATCTGAGCGGTAGGTGGATGTGGGTTGGCATTTCTATTCCAATTTCACACCAGCTGAGACCCACTTCCCCTCACTGAGGTTTGAGTTGTGGCTGATCAAATTCAGCCTCAATCCAAGCTTCAGTTTTCTTGTCTGTAAAATGGGCATCACTATAGTGCCAGCCTCACAGGGTATATGAGAATACCCCCAGCTGATGTGCACAGAGCCCTCAGCTCAGCCCCTGGCATACAGGGAATGGTCTTGTTATTGCTTAGATCGATCAGAGTTGCCTTTTTTTTAAAAAAAACTGCAAGGATCAAATTGGCCCTTAAAAGATCTATTATTACCTACCTGATGAATAATACTTTCTAAGTTCCAGTCAGTAAAGTCAATAGTCTCAAATTGTTTAATGGAATCAACTGCTATTAATAAAGTCAATATTTTGCTAGCATATAGATGAAACTGTGTGTTACTTGGACTGCATGATTATTTAAGGTCTCATCCAGCTCTAGGGTGACAATACTAAGTGTGAAATGAGATAACTATATTTTCAAAGTGCTATTTTTTAATGTAAACTTTTTTTCTGATTTTTTTTTCTTAATCGTTTCTGAAATATGGTCTTCTAAATTTCAGATTCTGCTTTACTGCCAACCAGATAAAGATTTATACCAATCAAGAGAAAACCAGGTGAGTCTCCCCACTGAGTCCCCATTTTCAGAAGATTCTTTGGAGTAAAGATTTAGGGGGCGCTTTGCTCTTGGCCTTGTCCTTTGCACTTTTTAATTTGTTTGTGTTTCAACCACCTCTATGACCAAAGGCAGCTGTTCCCAAATCTGAACCTTTCATTTAGAGAAATGACTAGGGGAACATGGAGGGAGGGCGGAGGTAGAGAAAAACATCTCGGTGTAGTGAAATAAGCCCGAGACTGAAAGAAAGCCTGAATTCCTGCCCAGCTCCGTCCCTGGTTTAATATTCAGCTCACATGTTCACCTCTATGACCTTCCTTTCCCCTGTCATCACATGCCTGCCCTTCATACATTCATCATTGGGCACTTGTGAGGCCCAAGTGAGCCAAACAAGTTTTGAAAAGTATTAAATTATTAGATGAACGTAAGAAGAAAGTGTTATTATCAGGGCTTCAAGGTGAGCCTCCCTGTCTGATCCACTCACTGAGCTGCCTTCTCTTAGCACCTCTGAAAGGAAGGCTCATTCATTCATTCACTGTGTGCTAGACAGCATAGATTCATCAGTGAAGAGGTCAACACAGTCCCTGCTCTTAGTTTTCTCACATTTTCCAGAGGCGACAGATAATAAATGAGATCGTTCGTAAATATTGTATGATACGATAGGAACAGATAGCCAAGGAGGGCACTAGGAAAGTGGCCAGAGAGGTGGCATTTGCTGGGGACCTGAGAATGAAAAGGAACCAGGCTTGGGAAAAGATGCTGCAAGAACCTGCAAGTAGAGGACACAGTACACGAGGGGACTCAGGCAGGAAAGAGCTTGGCATGTTTGAGGGGACCAGTGAAGTGGAGCCCAGGGAGCAGGCAGGAGGGCATAGGTGATGCATTGAGCAGGGTTAGCTCATGCAGGGCTTTCAAGGTCAAGGTAAGGAGTTTGGATTTTCAGTATAATGGAAGCCACTGGAGAGATGTGAACAGAGGAGACACGTGATCCAGTTTATGTTGTTAAATGTCAGTCTTGCTAGACCATGTCTGTGGCTACTGAGTAGAGAAGAGGTGTGAGTGAGTCAGGGCAGACACAGGAAGAGCAGAGAGGAGGCAGGTGTCGCTGTCTAGGCGAGAGGCCAGTGGTGGCCTCAATGAGAATGGTAGCCGTGGAAGGGCCAGGAAGTGGACACATCTTTGGTGTGCTGGAGGTAGAATCAGCTGGGCTGGATCTGTGCAAAATAAGGGGATTCCTGGGTTTGGGGTTTGAACAACTGGCTAAATAATAGCCCCATTTTCTGTGATCGGAAACACTGGTGGTGTGAGAATCAAAAGTTCCGCTTTATGCTACTTAGATTTTCCTGTCTGTTAGACCCATAAGTGGAAAATGTCACATACACAGTTGTATTGCACAGGAGAGGGACCAGCTAGAGATAAAAATCTGGGAGCCACGAGCCTGTGTGATGTTTAAGGTTGGGCTAGGTGAGATCAGCCTGCTGGAGAGTGCAGTGGAGAGGAAGAGGGTTGAGCTCTGCAACCCTTGGCCACTTAGAGGTTGGAAAGAAGAGAGGACGGCAGAGGAGACGGAACAAGGAGGCCCAGGGTGGAATCAAACAAGGACTGTGTGGTGTATGGTGTCTTGGAAGCCAAGACAGAAAAGCGTTTCCGGGAGGGAGGTGTCAGCCGTGTCAGATACTGCTGAGCGGCCAAGACGAGGACAGAGAAGTACCCACTGGATCCGATAACATGGGGCTCGTAGGCAACCTTGACACGAGCAGTTCTGGCAAAGTGGGTGGAAGACGGAAGGTGAGGAATTAGAGAAAGCGAAGGCAGACAGATCATCTAAAAAGAAGTTTTACTGGGAATGGGTAGGGCTAGCTAAAGATATGCGTTCAAGGGAGGGTTTTAAAGATGAGAGAGATGTCTGAGAGCTGATGGGAGGGTAGCCAAGGCCTCCAGAAGGGGTCCCAACTCAGCAGCGGTGATGGGAAACATGGGCGCAGAAGCTTTGGGGTTTGTAGACTTGGCAGTGGCAGAGAAAAGCATTCCTGCGAGAGTTATTAGACCCTAGGGAGGAAGAGGAGATGTGTGGTTAGAACCGGGGAGGGAAGGCTTCCAGACAGAGGAGGGGGAGGATGAATGAGCCAGCTCGAGGGCAGGAAAGTGAGCTGACCAGGGGGTGGAGTGAGAAAGTGCACATGGCCCAGTCTGCTCGGCTGTCTGTCGCACCCTCTGCCCCACCACACACCTGTGCTCATGTTCTCATGCCCGCGCTGTCTCCACTTCTGTCTCCCTCCAGGACCTTTGTTGGGCTTGAGGTCACCTCAGGGCACGCCCAGTTCCTGGACCTGGTTTCAGAGGTCGACAGAGTCATGGAGGAATTTGACCTCGCCACTTTCTACCAGGTAGTGAACGGGGCCTTTTCTTCTCCATGGGCCCGTCTATAACCGGAGTAAAACACGCCTTCAGGAAGCCCTTGGTAGAGGCAAACTGAAGAGCCTTCCAGAACTTTCCCTGTGAGACATCCTAAATGCCAGCCTTCAGAGGACACATACCCCTGGGGAGTTGAGGGTTCTGAGATGGGGTCAGATGCAGCCCACCCGAAATCCAACATTTCTTAGGATTTCTTAGAATTTTTTTGTATCTCAAATATGCACAAGACTTATGCCTTCTACTCCATATTGTATTCATGTTTATTTTTATATTTTTTTAAAAAGTAGTTCTCCCAAATATTTTTTAGTAAAATTGGCACTCCAGGAAGGGTGTAGCTTCACATACCTCCCTTCACCTTGCCCCGTGCCCTCCAGGAGTACTCAACTCCAAGTCGAATGTCAAGCTTTAAAGGGCTATTGGTTTTGCTTAATACATTCTTTTTAAACCATTCCAAGATATGTAAGTATGAATTTGAACAGAGACAATTATTATTTCTTCAGAACTTTAGACATTTTGGTTTTGTTCATCTTTAAAAGTATGTCATCTATTGAACTGTTTTAGATCGGAAAATAGACTCAAAGCCTGGGTTCTCTTCCAAGTCCCAGATTTAGTGACTCACTATGGTACGTGAAAGAAAGCCTCTGAGAACAGGACTGTCTTAGCATGGGCTGTCAAAACAAAATACCCTTGACTGGGTGGCTTAAACAACGAACTTTATTTTCTCCCAATTCTGGAGCCAAGGTCAAGGTGTCGGCATGGCCAGTTTTGGGTGAGGACTCTCTTCCTGACTTGTAGATAGCCATCTTCTCCCTGTGTCCTCACACGGCTGAGAGAAGGAAGCAAGCTCTGGTGTCCCTCATGCAGCATGAATCCCAGCCTGAGGGCCCACCCTCCTGACCTCGGCTAAACGTGATTGATTATCTCCCAAAGGCCCCACCTCCAAACACCATCACAGTGGAGGTCAAGGCTTCAACATATGAATCTGGGGATGGGGAGACACATTTCATTCCACACCAAGGACCACCCCAGGCTGTGTCATCTCTGTAGAGGGTGCTTAGGGTACAGTGATCGACACCGAGGGTCTAGTCTCCCACAGAGCAGGCCAGGGACCCATCAGGGATGCCACAGCGACTCTCACAGACCTGCCGTGATCTCTGGGCCCGCCACGGCACTTGGGTGACCACCTGCCTCCCTGCCACTCCTGTGCAGGACCCTTCCTTCCATGTCAGCCTGGCCTGGTGTGTGGGTGATGCTCAGCTCCAGCTGGAAGGGCCGTGCCTGAGGGAACTACAGGTGAGTTCCTGGAGCAGAGGAGGAGCTGAACTCCAGAAGCGATGGGAGAGGTGTCGAGGAGCGGGAGGGGAGCCGACTGGCCCTGGGGGTTCGGCATGCAGACTTGAATCCCTGGGAAATCACGGTCGTGGCAGGAGACCCCACCGCCTTACCTGGCTCCTCAGAGCACAGCCCCGGACCAGCAATAGCAGCATCACCTGGGAGCTTGTTAGTCCTACCAACTCTTAGGCCCCAACCCAGACCTAAGAAATGAGAATCGCACTTTAACAAGACTTCTAGGGATTTGTGTGTACAATAAAATTTGAGAAGCACTGCCCTGGAGCACTGATCTCAGAGGATGCTGCAGGCTCCCATGGAAGGCCTAGCCGCGCTGCCCCTCCCCTCCCCCTCGCCAGAGGTCAAAGGCTTGGTGCCCACAGAGGTCTGGCAGGTGTTGGAGATGCGTGAAACGTGCCAGGTGTAAGGAACAGCCACCCTCATAGACTTTCTCATATTTTGATAAGTAGGTGAAATATTTCACTGTCTCATCAGTCGTTAGAGGAGCCGAGACTCTGCTCCACTTGGGGAGACAGTGGGGAGTGTTGCCTTGAGGAATGTGGGCCTCGCGTTGCTGCCACTCCTGTTTTTTCCAGAGAAGCCGGAAATCCAGATTTTTATGTGTAATCTCCCCATTTTCAAATGTTGACAACTAATTTGTATTTAAAAAAAAAAAAAAACATTTGCAAGCCAAACCAAACATGTGCACACTAGATACAGCCCGTGGGCCACCATCAAGCAGCATGTCCGCTCGTGGCCTGATCATGCCGGAGGTGGCAAAGAGCTCTGGTTTGGGGCTCCAGCACGAGGGTCCCAATCCAGGTTTTATTGGGTTCTGTAATCCAAGGCTCTGGGCATCCATTTCCTCTGAAAATCTGGGACGATAGGACCAGCCTGGCAAGATCGCAGAGCTGGTCAGATGGGGTAAGTGAGTGCAGCACCTGGAGCCGGTGTGGCCCTAGGTCTCCCCTCAGCGGTGCCTAACCTCTGAAGGGATTCAGTGGGCTAGCTTTGCTTACAGTGCCCTCTGGGTCCCTGATTCCCCTAAAGTGACTGTCCTCTCCCGGCTTCTGGTTTAAGGAGATCGTGAATGAGTTCGAAGACTCCGAGATGCTGCTGCGCATGCCCGCTGAGCAGGTCCGCTGCAAGTCTGGGAACAAGTTCTTCCTGATGCCTTTGAAGTGAGCACCAGAGGCCCGTCTTGTCCCAGGGCCCGCTGCAGGCCAGGCAGAGATGGAGGAGCCTCCCACTGGGAGGCCTGGCCGGAGCTGCGGCCACTCCTGGTAGCTCCTGGCGCCTGGTTCTCTCCCAGCCCTTTTGGGCTGCAGGTCCAGTGCTGCCGTGTTGTGGTCATTCCCAGAAGTCACCAGTAGAGGGCAGCCTGGGCTTCCTGGCTCTAGGTCTGAGGTGGTTATGCCAAAAAAAAAAAAAAAAGGGGGTCACCTGGTGAGCCCACCCATACTCAGCCATAATCCCCACTGTTGTCCCTCCAACAAATGGCCTCTCCCCAAACTCCCCCATGCCTCCTTCAGCTGTTTACATTGTGACGCCATTGGCCCCTGACCAGCATTTTTAAAACCATCGTGCCCTGGCTCATCCCTGGTCCAGCCAGGACATAGGGTGCTTCGAGGGGTCTGTCACCCTCCCTCCTCGAAGCGTGTCACTTTTATTTATTTATTTTTAGTCTCACCCCTTCCTGTGCCAGCAGAGGCTATTTCAGGGCCAAGGTACAGGGTGCTAATTTGAGGCTCACCATCAGTTTTCTCCATTCCTTCCTCCCACTCGCCCCCAGCCAGGTGCCTGGGGAGACTTGAGCAGATGTTTCATTTTGGCCTGGTTGGTGGCTTTAAGCCAGGCCTCCAACGCTCTGTGACCTCTGATTTCCCATCAGCTTTCCCAAGGAGGCAGAGCGGCGCCTTCCCCCAGTCAGAGTTCACCTTCTGCAGCCTCCAGCCGCCCGCTGTGGCCTCCGGGCCTTCTGAGGTCACATGGCCGAGGGGCAAGGGCTGCACAGGATTTTCAGGCCCCCACCAGAACAAAGGACCTGTCCTCTCCACTTGCCATCTGGATTTCTGGTGATGAGAGATTTTTATGTTATAGTTTTAAATTACACTTAAATAAAAATTGCAATTTTTATTTTGGATTTTGTTTTGGACTGCTTCTGTTCAACTAGGTAAAACGATGTGTCTCCTCTACCCACCTTCTCAGCGTGCTTCACAGTTTAGGGAGGCCTTGGGGTGTGTGTTATGACTGCTAAGGGGGCCATGAGAGACATTAATGATGAGGCCGGCCACCCACACTGCCGGCCTGCACACCAGCAAGTTCGCACACACCACATCGAACCCAGGGCTCAGCAGGTGTCGTGGGGTCGCTGCCGCCCTCATCGGTGTAAGCACAGACATTTAGGCCTGATAAGACTTTAACACTTTTTCAAAGTCCTTTCTAAAACCTTACCTGTTCCTCCCAAGGACCCCCCTGAAAAGTAAGTTGGGTAGGAATGATTATTCAGCTTGTACAGAAGGACAGGTTAAATGACTTGCCTGAGGTCACGTGAGAAACCAGAAGCAAGTTCCTACCTCCACCCTAACCTCAATCCTGCCCTGCCGCACCCCTGCCCAAGGGCTCCTGGTCAGCCCTGGTTCTCCCCTTCTCCACCCCAGGCCTGAGGGAAAGGGATGGGGGATGGGTGCCTGTCACCCTGGCTCCCACTCTGCCTCCTGCACCTCTGTGCTTCCCGAGGCAAGTCTCAATCACTGCGCTGAAGGACCCAGGAAGTCACATTCTGTGCCTTGTTTCCCAACCCTGCCACATCAATCTGCTGATTCAGCTCTTCAACTGGTCAGTCGGTTCTGGCTTTCAAGATCACGTTGGAGAGGGAGAAGCCAGGCATCCATCCCGGCATGCACTTAATAACACCTGCTCTGTGCCAGGCCCTGAACTGGGTAGTGGGTGAATTAGACTTGCCTGGCCCCCTGGACGCCCACCATGGTGGGGACAGGCAGGGTGCACACAGGAGAAGCCCCATCTTCAACTTCACACTTGTCAGCCACCCAATTTCCTGCAGGTTCCAATTTCAGGATGGAAGCCAGCCTCTAACAAGAAAGGTCCCGTGGGTACAGACCACCTGACTCTCCTCATCAGGGACATCCATCTAGGTGCTGGCTCTTCCTGGGAGGGGGCTGGGTGTGATATAGCACCACCATCAACAAACCCTGGAGGACTGACCTGCCAGCCCCCTGGGGGAGGATGTGGTTCAGATGGAATTAGAGTATGGCAGCTTTGAGAAATAGGCCAAGATCAATAACCGTCTCCTCTCCTCCGTGAAGGATGGAAGGTGGCGACAGAGGAAGGAAGTAGGAGATTCACTCACGGGGAGGGGGCGGCAGGCTGGGCCCGGGGAGGCCAGGCCGGGCGGCTGGGCCTTGGCAGGCGCCCAGACAGTGAGCGTGCGCTGGAAGACACGCTCG
>CM053508.1:124569188-124620691 GCA_028627145.1 Eidolon dupreanum | reverse complement strand
TTGGGTAGAACATAGGTACCTAACTTCTCTGTGTTTGCCTCACTCCCCTATGCCATGACTGGGAAGGCATTCCCACACCCAGAAGTATGGGCGCCCCCACCCAGCACTGCTTTCAACAATGCTAAAGGTCCTCTACTTTCACCCCCTCCTCGGACTTGCCAATTACTCCTTGCCTTTTTTCCTTGTTTGTGCATGAACAAGAGAGGGCCATGCCCTCAGAATGTTATCCCAGAAGCATAATGGACACCGAAGACCTCTGGGATATTATAGTTTGGCCTTGGACCCAGTAGCCAAGGCATATCACCCTGTGAGCCATGACTACAACCACTAAACTTGACTATGCTACCTCTGTTTTAGTATTAAGCCTTCTGCTTGACAAAATATTCCTCGGGCTGTGCAGACCCTATCGCTTAATGAAAACCCACAGCACTTGTCAGCATCTCGACTTACCTCCTGTGAAATCTTACTCCTCTGTCCCTTTCACATCACCATACATCACTGTCAAAATCTGAACCCTGCCTTACTTTACCCACTGATAGGACATGCCACGACTGTGTCGTTAACACTCGGTCATTATCCCGTCCTAAGCAAGCTCTATCAGAAAAACCCCTTCCCCAAGTTGTCCTTGCTCTTCACATCACGGCCCTCCAGGCTGGATATGCTATTACGGATCAACATAAACTTCCAGAATACGAGCCCTGCCAAATGTCGAACCAGCCCACGTAACTTAGTTAATTGCTCTTACTCGGCCTTGCGTAAAAGCAGAGGGAATGATGGTTAACATTTATGCTGATGGCCACATTAGCATGAGGGTGTTACAGGATTTGGGTATGTGATAGAAACACAGAGGATTCATGACAGAAGCTGGTACCCCAGTCAGAAAAGGACCCCAAAGAGCAGAACTTCTAGAGGTACTGTTATTACCCCAGCAGATCACTCAAGTTAAAACTGAGGAACATTGTACAAAAAAAATTAGAAGAAACCCAAGGAAATAGATGGGCTAATAAATATGCTAAATTAGAAGCCTCTTCCCCAACCACCCAGGAAATCCAAGTGTTTCCCAAGCCTTGGGACTATGCCCCCTGCATCCTGCTTCAAAGCGCTAGACCTCAACAGGCCAATGAACCTTCCTTTGAAGGAAGAGCACTGATTTGGGATGACTCCTAGGGAAATCATAAGCGAAATCCATCCACACCACCCAAATAACAGCTTCAGATTCTGAAAGAACTGGGTGTGAAAGAGCTGGAAGATCAGGCCATTCAGAAAGATTTTGGCTTCCTCATCTCTCTCTCTTGTCATCGTGAACAGTTTACACAACACACAGAAAGGACAAAATGTGGGATATATTAGACAAATAGTAGTTTGGGCCCTTTGCCTTTTATCTAGACCAAGCAAGTTGCTACTTGACTGAACTGTAAAGGTGGGCAAGGAAGGACAGCGGCTCCCCCTCAGGCCCTCCCTTCACTGGCAAAGGGATTTTTGCCAGTTACCAAAAGTGCAAGGCTACCAGTACGTACTCACTCTCATCCGTGTATTTTCTAAATGGCTAGAGGCTTTCCCGTGCCAAATGAGAACACCAGTCACCAAAGTTCCCCCGGAACAAATCTTCCCCGCTTAGGTATCCCCACTACCATCTCCAGGGACAGAGGATCATGTTTCATTAAGAAAATTACACGGGACATCGAAAAGGCAGCACATTAATCAAAGTCTCCGCTGCTCTTACCGTCCTCAGTCACCAAGCATCATAGAAAGATCCAACAGCATCCTCAAGACCGAACCAGCTAAACTGCCAGAAGAACTGGACTCTCCATGGCAGCCCATTGCTTTTATGACTCTCAGATGTTCATCCCTCTTTCCATGTTAGCTTTTGAAATTATCACGGGAAGGCCCATGAGGATGCCTTCTTCATCTTGTCTAGTGGAAGGTTCTACTAAGCGACTAATGACCAGGTAGCATGTACATCAATGAATACACTGCACAAGGTGATGATCCATGTCCCGGGCAAGATGGAGCCAGACTGTGTGAGATTTCATCAGGCTAGTCAGAATGTCGGCAATTTAAAACTCATAAATTGCTTATTTCTGGATTTTTCTCTTTAATTTCCATTCAGTCCACAATGGACCGCGCAGGTAACTGAAACCACAGAAAGCAAAATCATGGATAGAGAGGACTCCTGTACTCACCGCTGAAACAATTTACCTCGTTCCTGGATGACATCACCACTGGCCTCAAATGGGTGACTTGCCCACTACAAGAAGTCCAGTGTGCTCTTCTCTGTAACCTCCAACGCCCTCCATACTAGCCTGGCTG
The DNA here is from genome assembly GCA_028627145.1 of Eidolon dupreanum. Taxonomy (NCBI): domain Eukaryota; kingdom Metazoa; phylum Chordata; class Mammalia; order Chiroptera; family Pteropodidae; genus Eidolon; species Eidolon dupreanum. The sequence goes on along the minus strand of CM053508.1, from coordinate 124,618,381 downwards.
CAGAAGGGGACACTTGCACAGTGGTCGGAAGCAACTGCTGCACTTTTGTCCCCTGTGATCTACCTGATGTCTCTGCCGTAACTGGGAAGGTTCAAGAGGTGAACAGAGAAATGTGTGCATCACTCTGCCGTCACGCTCACCCTACCATGGAGGACAACAGGCCCTGGACTTCTTCTTGGTAGATCCCTGAAGGTCTATGAAGGTGGGCACACAGATCGATTCAGCTGCTAATCTTTGTCTCTCCATTTATCTTCAAAGTATCCCTCTCATTAAACGTCTTGTGTGTCTTATAGTACAGCAATTATCAATTGCCATCAAGTCTTACCAGATGGTTCAGCTGGGTCTAAATGTACAAAGGCGATCAAATGAGAAATGGACTTATATTGTTCACAGCAAAGAATGCCTCTTTTCCCTTGAACGAGAGTGGGAACAAAGATTCCTGACCGAACTTTTCGTCAGGCTCCCCTGAACTCTCTCCCCAACAAGGCCCATCCATGTACTTCCTTCTAGAATCCAGTTTTATCGAGAATTCTGTTAAATCAGACCAGTGAGAATTTCCCACCCTTGATATCTGAGCAAACTCCAAACCCCCCAGGTGATATCTGATCAACCTGGCCTGCCTTCAGCCAGCATCTCCCCAGACTTGATGTCTCCTCTTAGACATTTCCCATCCACCAATCCGCCCGCTCGCCCCAACACAGACAATACTTGAGCCTTGGGTGTAAATTCCACTGTTACTGGATGTCTTGGGCCTATTTCTATACTGAGTCTCTCTTCTCCTATTGCAATAGAGATTTTTGAATAAAATGTACCTTCACTTAACTTCTGTCTGTTCTCTTTAATGGTGTTTTGGGGTTTGTTTGTTTTTTTTTACCTGCTAGGTCAGTGAACAGGTCAATTTCTAAAGCTCTGCCAGATCTCTGCCCTTTTGGGGGAGGTGAGGCCACTGGGGAAGTTTCTAGAGAAACCTGTGCTCAGATAAGGAAAGCTCCCATTTCCCAGGCTGGGAGGTGGCAGAGGAGAGGGACCGTCTCCGCCCTCCTGCCCTTCTGGGGTGCCTTCACCTCGTGCCCCTGACACCAGTGTGTTGGGCCAGGACTACCCTTGGTCCGGACAAAGCCTCTGCAGGCCTTAGACCAAGCCCCCACCCCCCCCCCCCCCCACCTCAAGCGGTCTGCATCCACACCCACCAGAACTCAAGCTGACCTGGAAAAGAATTAAATCTAGTACTTTAAGCTCCACTCAGTGGGAAGTTTCACCTATCTGCTCAGACAGAGCCTTGTCGGGGCCCCACTGTCACATTTCACTTGCACAAAATAGTGTCCTCTACTTGGACATCTAATGTGTGCTAAGTCAGCAACCGAAAGCATACCTAACCCACACCTTAAGGTTGCCCCACGTTCCCGATAAGGACATGGAAGTTCAGGGAAGTTGACTAACTTGCCCACCTTCATGCCGCCAGGTAAGTGGTGACCCAGGACTACCACAGCGTTTCTCCTAAACCTGTGGTCTGTCACACCCCACGGGACACCCAAGGTAGGAACACAACTGAAGAGTCACTGAAGGGCCAAAGACACCCTGAGGCTTTTAAGAAAACAAATCTCTAGATTTTTATATTTTGTTGTTGTTGTTGTTGTTGTTGTTGTTAAGCCTACAACACGACTTTTGGGTCCTTCCTCCCCCAGCCCTCTTTCCAGCCCACCGCCGCCTCAGTATCCCCATCCGCCGACCAGGTGAAAGAGTCTTCGTTCCCCCTCTCTCTTTAGGGGGTCGCTTTGAGGATCAACTTCGCTCCCCAGAAGCAAGGATGGGAGTGACGGAAGCAGGCTGGAGGGGATTCCCGTCTTCTGGAAATTGCGAAAAAGCCGCCTGTCCGCACCTGCTACCCAAAAGCCTCCGGCTATGGTACCGCCCCCGGCCCCCACTCCGGGTCGCGCGCCGCGAGCACTGGCCCTTTAAGAGCCGCGGCGGCCGCGGCGCTGGGAGGAGGCCCGGGAGCGCCGGGAGCTGCGCCGAACTCGCCGGGGACGTCGGGCGCCGGTTCCCTGGCTCGCTCGCTCGCTCGCTCGCTCGCTCCGACCAGCTCCCTGGGCCTCCGCCCGGGACTGCGCGGGGACCCGGGCCCGGTCGGGCGCTGGGCGAGCAGAGTCCCCGGGCGGGAGGCGCGCGCTCTGGGCAGCGCCGGGCCCCGGGCATGGACAGAGGGAGCTGGGCGCGCAGGGGGCGCCGCGGAACCGGGCGGCCGGAGCGCTGAGCCAGACAAAGGCTCAGGAGTTGCGCTTGCTCTCGGGAGCCGGGCCCCGGGCGCCCAGGCTGCGGGACCCGGCGGCGGCCCTCTCCCCCGCGGGCCGGCTCCGCGGGCCGGGATCTGCCCTACCCGCTTCTCCTCGAGCGTGGGAATTTGCCGAGGGCACCTAAGCGGCTCTGGCCGGCCCCGGAACCGGGAGGTCTGCCGTGCGCCCGCCGGGCGAGGAGCCAGGGAGCGTCGCAAGTTTCCGAGACGCGTGCGGGGACGCGGTGCCGGCGAGGGGCGAGCCCCGCGTGCAGCACTCCGGGCCGGGCTGGGCGCCGAGAGCATGGGCAGCGACCGGAGCGCGCCCGGACCGCCGGCCAGGGCAAGCAGCCTCCTCGGTGACCGGGAGGCGGCGGTGCGACCGCGGCTGCTGCCGCTGCTGCTGGTGCTTCTGGGCTTCCTGGGCCACGGCGCAGCGGCGGAGGACGCAGAAGTCAAAGCCGAGGTAAAGACCCCAGTTCTGTCTCTTTGCGGTGGCTCGGGGGGCTTCGCCAGGTGGGGAGGGAGCCACGCCCGCAGCCTCGGGCCAGGAGGTAGAGGGTGCGGAGACTAGCGCCCAGTCCCCAGGGGAGGGGGGCGAAAGAAAGGGGCCAGGCAAGCGGCCCCTCCCCAGCTCGCTTTCTGCAGAGGCGCACCTCTTTCCAAACCCTGGAGACTGGAGGACTTGCGCCTACTCTCCACCCCCACAGCCCTGCCCTGGGCACTGACGCGCCCCAGCCGGCGTCCGGGAGCCGCTCCTGCCTCCCCGAGCGCTCGCTTCCCTCCTTGCCTCCTTCCCTCCTTCCCCGGCGGCCGATTCCTCGAGAGCCCTGCGGGCGCGGTGACGCTCTTTGTGGGTGGGGAGGGGGCTGCCCTGGGGAACCACGGGTGGAGCCGGCAGCGCTCCCGCCTAGGTGAGCCCCCGTTCTGGGTGACACTGAGCCGCGCGCAGCGGGCGGGGATGCGGGGAAGAGATGCGAACCTCCAAGGCACCAGACTCGGGTCGCAGGGGCACTTTGCCGACTTTCTTGGGCTCTTTCACGGAAGCCGCGCCACGCACGGCCAGCTGGGGTCCGAGACAGAGACCCAGCCTCCCCGGCGCTTCCTCCCACCCGAGCCCCTACGCGGAGACCCGGTGCGCGGAAGGCGGACTCTGCACGTCCTTTCACTGGGAACCCGCCTTGCGTCCCTACGGGGCCTCCTCTCTGCATCGGTCCCATGGGTTATCAGGTCCGGTCTCCTGACGCAGGGCTGGGTCCAGCCAGCACCCCGGCTCCACGGGGTCGCCCAGCACCGTCTTTCCGAGCAGGGATAGTGAGAACACCAGCTCCGTTGCCCCAGAGCAAAAGAGGGGTTCACTCTTAACCCACTTCTAAAACCCCGCTCCCTGCCCCAGACTAGGAGATGAGTCGGGGCGGGGGCGTGGAGACCCGCCTCTGTGCTCGCGGCGTAGGCTGGGGCCTCCGGCTGCCCGCCGGGGCCCGAGTGCGGTTTCTATTTGCAGCGGCCGGTGCTCCCTCCCAGCCCCACGCGGCTTCCCCACCTCCCCTCGCTGCCTGGGAGATTTTTCCAATGGTAGCCTGCCCCTCCCCGCCCTACTTTAATAAAAGCTTGGAGGAAGGGCAGGGAATTCCTCCCAGCTCAAGTTACACCTCTCAGCCAGCTCCCCACCTGCTCTGCCCTCCCTCCCTGGCCAGGCCAGGGAGAGGTGCAGGGAGCCAGGTCTCCGCCAGAGGTGGAGTGGTTGCCCAGACCACGCCCAGTCCAGCTGCACCCCCTCGTTCATGCAGACAGGGACCTCCTGCTGTTGGGGATTCCCTCAGCCTGTAATCCAGGTACTAGTAGGTGAAGAGTGTTTGGGCCCACCTGCTACTCTCCAGAGTGGAGTCCCAAAGAACTGCAAGTCACAGACCCACCCTTGAGCAGTTTCTAATCTTAGGAATGGCATCTCTGCACAGAAAGCAGTTATGGACCAAGCTGGAATTTGGTTGCCATGCATTCTGAATTGGCATCCTAAATGGCCAGGAGCGGGGGCACTGGGACTTGTGATCTGAGAGGCTTCATTCTCTCTCCCTTGCCTCTGCTCCTCCATCACCCCCTTCTCTCCCAGCCCAGGGAGTACCCATAGCCCAGGGCCTGCACTGGGGCCACGGACCATGGCCCTACTTTGGTGGCATGGTTAGAGTCTGTGAGTGACCTGCAACCTCTCTCCTAGGGAAAATTTGAGTTGGGCTGTTGCTGGAAGAGACTCTAGAAGGTTATGGGGACCCTTGGATTTTGGAAGCCAGGGTAGTTTAAGGCTAGAGACGGGGGTCATCCCAGCTCCTAGAACAGGCTTTGGGGTACAGGCTATTCCTTGGAGTCCTATCAGGTCCAGACAGATCTGGGCCCAAAGAGTTGAATGGCTTCAGCAGCCAGCGCATTTGCCAGGAGGCTGTGAGACAGCTGTCCCCATGTCCGTCCACACTCTCCATGGGCCAGTCTTAGGACTCCTGGGCCTGGCCTGTACCCTGCGTCCAGAGCTTCTCTCCTTTGGGGAAGGGCCCTGGTCCTCACTCCACAATCCCCACAGCTCCAGGCTTCAGGGCAGGTCATGACTGGGTCCTTCTCAGAGCGTCCTGGTAAGTGAGCCAAGGCCAGCCCCTCTCCCTCCCAGGGCAGAAACCACAGGAGTTTCACTAGACTTAAGGAATCAGGGAGTCTGGCCCGTGCTGGGAGCCGCAGACACCTGCAACCTTCCAGGCCCCAGCCTAGGCCAGGCTGTCTTCCTGAGGAAAGCCACCACTGAGCTACTCTGCCCTGTCTCACTCCTTCCCTTGGATGTCAGGTCCTAGTCTCCAGCCATTCTGAGCCGGAGCCCCTTCCCCCACACAGATGAAGGCCTCAGTTGACTGAGGTGCCAGCTGTAGCGCCTCCCCAGCCTGAGGGCCCAGTACCCCCTCAGATCTCTGTCCTGCTCTTCCCGGCTACAGCACGGAGCCTGCATAAGTGCCTTTGGTTTTCACCAGAGAAGCTATCTCTTCCCACTTACCTCTTCCTCTCCAGGGATAACCCCGGGCCCTCAGCCCGCCCCATGTAGGTGACTCAGGCTTATAGAGTTCATAGGTGTGGCGCAATTGCCACTAAAACATGGACATACTCACCTTCCCTGAACAGACTCCCGCATACCTTCCTTGTTCCTACCTGGCTGCGGAGCAGGATGAGGGGTAGGGATCAGCTTGAATTCTGATCTTGACCTTTAGATATGAGTGGTGAGCCATAGCCCCAGGCTTCCTGTGCTCCAGTCTCCACTGGCGCTTCCCTGCTGGCCCCTGGGGGATCCACTTGTGCTCTTACTAATAATACCCTTTCTTAAATGTGGAGCAGAAACTACAGAGGCCCCATGCCCACCCTTGAGGAAAACGTGAGAGCCTTGTCATTGGAATCCTACAGAAACTGCATCTTCTCTCCTCCTACCCATCCCTGTTTTGCAGTCTGTTCTCCTCTTATTACTAACAAACCACCCCTCCATAATCTATCTCAAAATACCCAGAGAACTGGGCTAGTTGATACAGCCAAGGACCCCAGATCCATGGCCCCTTATGCCCAGCCCTTTGCCAGGTCTCTGTGTTCGGACTGGCTGAGGTCCCGTCAATCAGCTACCTCCTTGCAAAGAACAGCCCACTCAGCGTGTGCTCCTTGTCTGAACAGCGAATGGGTCCCACCTGCCCATTCTGACCTTTGGACATAAACACCCTCCTCTGCTCCACCCCAAGGAGAGTGAAGAGGAAACAGCACAGAAACACACCCAGGCCCCACAAAGAAGCCTTCCTGTGAACCCCAGCACCCACTCCCCATGTTCTCTGATGCCAACTCAGTAGGGCAAAGCTGCCAGGTCCCTGGTTCTGGCCACCCCATCACGTCCCCTTTGTTGCTCATCCAGATGTTCCCTGCCATCATCACCTCTGCCCAGCTGGAGTTTGGCTTCTGCTTGAGGCCAGCCATGGTGGTCAGTATGGGGTGCCACTGCTCGCCAGCGCAGGTTGGAGTTGATGCTGTAGATTAGATATTCGTGTTCCCCCAACATTCATATGCTGAAACCTAGTTTCAAGGGTGGTGATATTAGGAGGCGGAGCCTTTGGAAGGTGATTAGTTGTTGGTTGAGTACAGAGCCATTGTGAATGAGATTGGTGCTCTTATAAAAGCTGCCTGAGAAGGCTCCCTTGCCCCTTCCACCACACAACAGTGAGAAGTTGGCAGTTGGCAACCAGGAAGCAAGCCTTCACCAGAATCTGACCGTGCTGGCACCCCAGTCCTGGACTTTCAGCCTCCAGAACCATGAGAAAGCAATGTGTGTTGCTATAAGCTACCCAGCTTATGAGGTTTTTGTTATAGCAGCCCAAATGGACTAAGATAGTTGGCATCTTCAGTATCGTCCCAAGATTTATGTGGCTTACATAGCCAGCTACTCAGGCAGGGGCCAAGCTCTGCTTTAAGCCAGGAGATGTGTTCTCTGAGTCAGCAAAAGCAGAGAGGGATCAGAGGCTCTCTGCTTGTACCCTTCTCTACCGCAGAGGGTCTTGGAGGGACTCCACAGATGAATGTAAGGATCTGGGGCCCAGAAGGAGGCCAAACACTCCAGGTCTGCAGCATATAACAGGCGCCTTCTGGTCGGACAAGCCGCCCTGAGTTAGGGCTCATGTGAGGCCACTCCCCAAAAACACACTGGTTCCAGGGATGCCTGGGCCCTTTGAGGGAGGGAGCCCAGAGTTTGCAGCCTCAGGCAAGAATATCAGAGTTGTGCAAGCTGGGACTGGATCAGAGAGACAAGGAGCAATTCCTCCCTGGGTCTCAGCCATTAACCGGCCCTTGGATGTGCCCCACATCTCACTGCATCTGATGGCTGAGCTGCCAGAGCCGGGCGCATGGAGGCCAGGGTCTGGATCAGCTCTCCAGGCTGGCCCTTCGCCCTGGGCGCCAGGCTATCCTCCCAGGAGTTATCGCCACTCTGGAGGGGTAAGAGCCAGCTGCATGGCCAGCACTTGTGAGCATGGCACCTGGCACATAAGAAGCACTTGCAAAATGGTGACAAAACAGTGACAGGAGCAAATGGCATTTGCTGTTGGGCAAGTCATCAAAGTCATCTGAGCCTCAGTTTCCCAGTCTATGGAATAAGAATAGTAATAGCGTCTACTGGATGGAGTTATTGGGAAGATTCAGTGTGTTTATGTATAAAAACGTGGCCCTCATATGGGTCCAGTAGAATCAGATGCTATTTTTGAGTACCGTCAACATATTTGGTTCAATTCTGGGCATGGTCTAGGGTTGTTTTATAAGCATTTTCACATTTAATCCTGGAATTGACTCTGTAAGTGCAGGTGCTCTCATTACCCCATTGTAGAGAGGAGGAAACTGAGACTGTGAGGTGAGAAATTACACCAAATTCCCCAGCCAGGGAGTGGCAGAGCTGGGATTTGAACCCAGTTGGTCTGGCTTGGAGCCTGAGCTCCCTGCCTCCATATTGGATTAAAGCCTGCAGGTCAGAGCCCAGAGTGTCATCCTGTGGAAGTGCCACCAAACAGGAGCCTACTGGGCCCAAGCCAGGTAGGAAGCAGGTGGCAGAGGTAGGGCTAGGTGAACCTGGAGCTCTCCCCCAACCTGCCCAGCCACCCAGGCTCTGTCCTATGGACAGCCCCTTTCAGGAGACAACACCTAAGATGGTTTCCAGGTACGGCCCCCGACCCGGCCCCCGGCCAACCCGAAACCACTAGCAAACAGGGCTCTTTTCACACCTGCCCACTGGCAGAGGACCCATTTCTGTGTCTTCCTCCAGGTTAAAGAGTGCGAGGCAGGCTGGGAGTAAAGAAGTGGCCAAAACTTGGGTTGTCCACCTCCTTCCTGCGTCCCTGGCCACACATCCCCCACGCTGCCCACTGTCCCTGCCACCAGAGCCCCTGAATGCACCTGCATCTTTCCCATGGTGATGGGCGGTTCTTCTAGAGCTGTTTCTATGTGGACCATGTTGCCTCTAGAGGTGGTAAATGACCCACTAAGGACGGGTGGCCTGGCTTGGTGCTCCTTACTTCACTGGCCTTGGGACTGGTCATGTCTCTGTGTTCCCACCCCTGTGCAGCCATTGGGGAAGGAAAATTTTGGCCCTGTTCTGCAGAGGAGGGACTGGGAATCGGAGACGTTGTCTTGGTCCTCTTCGCTTCCTCGGAGGCCTGTTCTGCAAACGGTCAGGACCAAGAGGCAGATTTCTGCTCAGCCTGAGGAGGAGCGAACAGTCCTAGCTGCCCAAAGACAGAGTGGGCTACCTCGGTGGCAGTCAGCACCCCATTCCTGCAGGGGTACAGACTGGTTGGGTCCCTAGCCCAGCTGTGCTCCATGGAGGCTGCAGTGAGGTAGCTGGATTTGATGGCCTCGTGGTCCCTTCCGGCCTGAGACTGGATGGAGGAGTCCAGGCCTACTTGGGGTCACCTAGCTGGTGGTTGGGCTGCTGGTTCAGACGCCTTGGACGGGGTGGGCTGGACGGGCCTGGGGTGCGTGTGCTGCCTCTGCGAGGTTTGTGACACCTCAGGCTCATCATCCCGTCTGGCACCAGCTCCGTGCTGGCATGGCCTTGGCCTGCTCCCAACAGCCCTGGATGGCGATACTGGGTAGGGAGATGGGCACAGCGAGGCCCTCACAGTGCTCCGAAAGGCCCGTCACCGGTGGGCCCACAAGGTGCCCTTTGTGCCTGCCTGGGCAACCCTGCCCACGTCCGCTTGGGCTACACGGAGAGCCATGGGTGACAGAAGGAAAGCAGAGCCGAGCAGATTGTCCTTATCGCACAGGCGCTGATAAGGCCTGGTGGGAGAAGCTGGCTGTGGTGACCCAGCAGCACTTGCCCCCTGCCCCCAGGGCTGCTTAATGCTAGGCGGCATAATGCTGGGTATTGATCTGGAGGCTCCTTCTCAGACACACCCTCCCCGCAGGCCTGCCTTGGCATTGTCTCAGCACCCTGAGGGGCAGCCCTGCTGATGTGGCCCAGCGCCCGGATCCAACCAGACCCAGCCAGGGATGTGGAGCGTGGAGAAGATTAGCCGCCCTCCCCCAGTGCTGTGCTGGGCACTGTGCCTGAGAAGGGCCAGGGCCCAGTGTCCCCAGCCTCAGGCCAGGAGGAGCTGGTGCTGCTTCACAAGCAGCCTGGTCCAGTAGTGCTGCTTAGGGACTCTGGCTTTAGCCAGCTCAGCTGTGTGACCCTGGGCGGGCCACTCACCTGTCTGAGCCTCACTGTCAGTGTCGTGGGGATGGGGTACTGGTGAGCACTGACAGGGATGACTGAGTGGAGTAGCTGGCCTGGCCCATGGCAGATTCTCAGCCCGTGGCTGCTGCCACGGGTGGGTGGTGTCTTCAGGGTGTGCTGCAGGTGGGAGGGGCCTTCGTGGCCCCAGCACATTCTTCAGAACCTTCCCTGCTTCCCACTGGACAGTGATCCGCATGGAGGAGGTTCTCCCTATTCTGCCACTTACTGACTCCCAGCCTCAGTTTCCCCACCTGAGAGACAGAGCTTCACCTGCTTGGCTCACTCCACCTACGAGACTAGGTGGCAGGGAGGGAAGGAGACACCTTGTGCAAGAGACTGCCCTTAACAGCCTTCACCAGCAGGAGCAGCAAGGGCTGGAACAGAGCCTCTCCCCTACTTTGAGACCAAGAGGTCAGTCATGACCTTGGAAATCACTCCTTACTTTTTTTCCAGTGGCAGCAGGGCACCTCAGGAACCTGGGGTTTAGGGTACAAGTAGCCCCTCCTCACAGCCTCTGCTGTGCACCTGCGTACCCCTGTCCCACTCTGTCTTTTCCCTCCACATCCTCACCATCCTAACCTCCTGGGCTTGTCACACTTGGCACAGCAGTAAGGCACTGAAAATGTCCTCCTGGACACTGGGAGTGGAAAAGCCCACAGCCCTCTAGCATGGCGTAGACTGATTGGCACTTGGTTGTCAGCCCCGAGCACACGCTGGCAGGCCGGCTCCGTCAGCTGCTTTGCCTCGTCACCCAGGGGTTTGGCTGCTCCGGGCCAAGGCCGTGCTGCTGCTCACCCTGCCCCGGCCACCGGTTCTCAGCTTCGGTTTCTCTCTGTAGCAGTGGCCACCAGGAGGCCGAGGAGGCTGAGGCTTGGCTGATACTGAGATAGAAACTCTTAACTTCCCTGAGACTTCAAGGTGCTCATCTGTGTGCAGGAGGGGTCACAGGGACCCCTGGGACCTTCCCATCAGCCCCTGACCTGCCCTCAGAGTTAAAGCCCTGCCCCCCGCACCCCCACCCCGTCCCCTGTGCTGAGCTCTGGAGCTCTTCCTTGCAGACAGGCCCAGCCCCCTCCCTTACCCTCCGCAGGGCCCCAGCCTGAGCCTCCCCCATCCCTGCCCTCCTCCTGTCACTCTGCAGACACCGCTAATCAGCCCCTTGGTGGCCTGTGATTGCGTTCCCTGAGATATTTTTACCTTATGCAAATAGGTGATGTAGAGGTGCCCTCGTCTGTCAGCGGGCAGCCCCACCCCTCCCCCCACCTCTGGATGACTCACTTTCACTGCTGGAGCTGGCTGAGCATCATGGCCTGGCCTTCTAGATCTCTCCAAGCTTCTTCAGGAAAACCATGTCCATTAAGGGTGGTGGGCTGTCCCCCCTCACATGCACACGGGAGCTTCAGGAATGGGTCCCTGTGCTTGGGAAGAACAGGGAGAGGGCCCATGACACCGCCAATGTCTGATGGGACGCAGGGAAGGTGGCCCGGGCCAGAGGGGCGAGGAGAGCTGGCAAGGGAGGCCATGGCTCTCCTGCCCCCCGCCAGCTGCCCTGCCCCTCGCCCGAGGCTGCATGGCACTCGGGCCTTGTTGGAGCCTGGAACTTTCAGCCCTGTTGGTGGAGGCAAAAAGCTGCCACTCCAAGGACAACCAGACAGTCCCCCAGCCTGTCATTACTGGTACATTTATTGAGCACCCAGGGGCCTGGCCAGGTGCCAGCACTGGGCTGACAGGTGACACTGGTGGCAGACAGATGTGGGCATGACCCTGGCCAGCTGACACATGGCTGTCAGCCCGGGGTAGCCACCGTGTCCGCCCATCATCCTGCTTGTGGGCCCTTGGTGTGCAGCTCTCACCTTCCAGGGCCTCTCAGAGAACAGGCCAGCAGGTCCCCTTACTCTGGGGACCTTTGGAGACCCACGGCGGGCCATGAAAGATGCAAAGAACACACTTTCATATGGCCAAGGCCCACAGCAGCCCCTGACCTCTGTGCCACCAGCCTCCCACACTGGTCATCATGCCCTTGTGGCCTTGGGGAGATGAATCGGGCAGAGCAGAGTCCCCTTTCTTACCACGGCTCAGCTTATCCCTTCTGTCCTAGTGGGGGAGACAAACGAGAAACATCTAAGTGAAATATATGGTGTGTCGGTTAGTGACAAGCACAGGGAAGGAGGAGGAGTGCAGGGTACAGCAAGTGGGGGTCTTTTTTACGTAGTGTTGTCAGGGAACACTTCTCCAGTAAGGCAGAGGCCTGGAAAAAATGGGGGTGTGAGCCATGCAGCTGTCTGGGAGAGTACTCGGGCAGCAGAAACAGCGAGTGCAAAGGGCCTGAGGCAGGCGAGTGCCTGGCCGGGTGGACGAGCACTCAGGTGGGATCAAGCAGCGAGGGCCTGGGCGCTCCTGTGAAAACTGGCTTTCCCACTGAGATGAGAAGTGTGGAGACCAGACCTGACTTACAAAGGCCATTTGCTCTGGCTCTTGTGTGACAACAAACCGCAGGAAGTGGAAGCAGGGAGCGAGGCGTGGCTCTGGGGTGATGGCGGCGGTGGTGGTGGGCAGTGGTCGGATGCAGGTGATATGTGTGGGGAGTCAGCAGTGCCAGGACCTGCTGACCAGGTCGTGGCCTCTCTCCTTTGTAGAACTGGCTGCGGCTCTATGGCTACCTGCCCCAGCCCAGCCGCTACATGTCCACCATGCGCTCCGCCCAGATCCTGGCCTCGGCCCTCGCCGAGATGCAGCGCTTCTACGGGATCCCTGTCACCGGCGTGCTCGACGAAGAGACCAAGGCGTGAGTCCCTCTGTGGGCCCTTCCCAGACCCCACCGGTCCCTGCCCCCCTTGTGGCCTGCTCTCATGAGACCTTGGCATGCAAGGTTTCTAGAAAAAATGACCTAGATAAGAGATGGCAAACACTTTGGTCCTCCATACCAGCGCGGACTGGTTGGGAGTGGCTGTCTAAAGCCTTGCGTTGAGAAAGCAGCCGAGGCCAAACGCGGGCTTGGCCGCAGGGAGCATTAGGATTGATTAGTGATGTCTGCCACAGGCATGGGAATTAGAAGATGCAGCACACATGCCCTGGACGGGGCAGCCCAGCTAGGCCTTGCTCTGGATCTGACAGAGGGAATGTGACCCAAAGCCACACCCTTGATGAGCAAGGAAAAGAGACCTCAAGAATAACTGTCCCATTCCTGGGTGACACTGGCGAGAAGGGGCTCACATTTGTGGAAGACTGGCACCCAGTCTCCCGGTACAAGATTATTATACCCATTTTCTTGATGAGGAGAGTGAAGCTCAGCTAATCTTACCATCCCTACCACACTGATATAAGAGGCAGCCAAAGGTCGCAGGCAGCAGGGTGGAAGATGGTGGACTGCCTGGAGGAGGCTCTGTGTTCACTCCCCCACGCCTCTGACCTAGGTGGATGAAGCGGCCCCGCTGTGGGGTGCCAGACCAGTTCGGGGTACGTGTGAAAGCCAATCTGCGGCGGCGGAAGCGCTATGCCCTCACTGGCAGGAAGTGGAACAACCCCCACCTGACCTTCAGGTAGGGACGCCCCGCTGCCCAGGGTGGCATCCCTCCCAGGACGTCTCGCCTGGGCTGAGGCCTCGGGCTTCCCAGCAAGCTTGTCTGGAAGGTTTCCTTTGTTTTCCTTTGTCAGCAACACCCGCCGGGGTGCCTCGCGGAGGCAGTCTGTCCCCATTCTGCTCCCATGCCCACGCTGACAAGGGCCACACACCCTAGGCACACCCTAGTCTCCCTCCGGAGAAGGCCAGGCCCCTTGCAGCTGCTTCTGCTTTCTCCTCCTTCCCTCCCTCCCTTCACCCACCAGCAGCCCGCACTGGCCTCACAGGCCCAGCGGGCTCCTGCCCCCATACAAACATGGCCTCTGCAGTGCCGGTCTTGGGGTTTCAGGCCCCTGCAGGGTGTGGGAGGACAGGGGTCCAGAATCCCGGCATCTGTCAGGCGGGCAGGCAGCAAATCACACCCCTCTGAGCCTCTAGCACGCGGTGGTCGCCAAGGGCTTCTCTTCCTGTTCCAGTCTAGCCATGGCCCCACCAGAGGTCCATGTCTCGAGGAGGAGTAGCCTCTTAGACCCCAGGCCCCCAGAGTGAATTCGTGGCCCAGCCGGCTTTACCGGAGGTCTGTCCAGCACACAGACGCTTCATCTGGTTTCCATGGCCCCTAACAGGGCTCCTCACGCTTCACCATGTGCAAACCCAGTGGCACATGTTCTAATGAGTTCATTCATTTAATCCTCACAGGGACCCTATGATGAAAGCACTCCCTTCCTGTTCCCAGTTTACAAGTGAAGAAACTCAAATTCAGAGAGAGTAACTCACTTTCCCAAGGTCACACAGATAGCGTTAGAACCTGACCTTGAACTTAGGTCACCCTGACTTTGGAACCACTAGGCCTGTGTTCCCCAAACCTCGGCCATGTGCATCTCTTTTTCTAGGTCTTTCTTTCCACTACTATCACCTGTACTTTTACTTACTTAATTTTTTCTTACTTAAAATAAGCTTATTTGGCACAATGAAACCTTTTCTGGGGATATCTTAATGAACTCCTGGATTTGACGTGTTTGTTCTCTTTATCAAATTCACATCTGAGTAAACTAATGCTTGCTATCGGGCATTGCTACCAGTTCAGATCTTATGTGCGTCCCGTGGGACCATGAGTCCTGGTCTCCAAACCATCAGGTGCCAGCAGTGGACACTAGCCCCAGGCCCTGGGTTCACGCCCATGTCTCCCCACCCACCTGCAGCATCCAGAACTACACAGAGAAGCTGGGCTGGTACTACTCGCTGGAGGCGGTTCGCAGGGCCTTCCGAGTGTGGGAGCAGGCCACACCCCTGGTCTTCCAGGAGGTACCCTACGAGGACATCCGGCTGCGGCGGCAGAAGGAGGCTGACATCATGGTACTCTTTGCCTCTGGCTTCCATGGCGACAGCTCGCCCTTTGATGGCACGGGCGGCTTTCTGGCCCACGCCTATTTCCCTGGCCCTGGTCTGGGCGGGGACACCCATTTCGACGCAGATGAGCCCTGGACCTTCTCCAGCACTGACCTAGATGGTGAGATCAGCTGGCCAGTGCGAGGGCACGGGAGGCAGAGCAGGCGCTGCAGGGCTGGGAGGGGGCACTTCCCCTGCGCTGTTCTCCAGAGCGCTGACGCTTGGTCTCAGGCCGTTGTCCCACCGTCTCCAAGGGGTGGCAGGGAGGGGAAGGGATCATTTCTCAGGGGAGGAAGTTGGAGGCCCCAAAGTCAGGGCAGCTCAGCCTCCTCTAAGCGTGAGGCGAGGGCAGACTCTCTGGCAGCCTCAGCCCACCGTCTGGGGTGGCCAGGTCCTGGGCCAGGCCCGAGCCGACCGTGCTGCTCGTCCCCGCTGCAGGAAACAACCTCTTCCTGGTAGCAGTGCACGAGCTGGGCCACGCTCTGGGGCTGGAGCACTCAAACAACCCCAGCGCCATCATGGCGCCATTCTACCAGTGGATGGACACCGACAACTTCCAGCTGCCCGAGGACGACCTCCGGGGCATCCAGCAGCTGTACGGTGAGCGGATGGCACAGGTGCGGCCAGGGGGCTCTGCCTGCCTGCCCTCGGCTCCCAGCCCTACGAGGCATAGGTACCACTGCTGTCCCCATTTTGCAGATGAGGAAACTGAGGCCCAGAGAGGATTAGTGACTTGTCTACATCATTCAGTGAGTAAATGATGGTGCCAGAAATCAAACTCAGGGCTGGCCAGCCAACTCCAGGGCCTGGCCCTCACCCTGGGCTCACACCCAGAGCTCTCGCAGTGGCTCCGTGCTTGAGCTTTCAGAGGACACAGGTGGCCCCAGGGCCCCTCACAGACATCCTTTTCCTCCTCAGCTTCAGTGATATTATCAGACCAAGTGTCCCCCTGGGTTTCCAGGACCCTATTCCTTCCAGTGTCACTTCCGGCCCGAGCCTGTCCCGGGCTCTCTAGTGAGTGTTGGTTTACCACTTCCTAGTGGCCTTGCGGCAGGTGACACCAGCCCCCACACACCAGGGCTCACCCAAGAAAGCCTCCAGTAGTGGAGCCTCCCAAGGGCTAGTTTGGGTCCCGGAGGGGAAGTGGAGACGAGAGCAGCCTCAGAGGCACAGTGACCCAAGCCCAGTGTGGGGCGGTCAAGGAGGAGGCTGTATGAAAAAGGGTGGAGGTCTTCCTGAGGATGATGGTGGAGGGGAGGGGTCTGCTGTAGACAGACAGGACCTTTCATTTGGGGTACATGTCTCTCCAGGGTGGAGGCCCCAGGATCTCAGGGTTCTGAGTAGGAGAACCTGGAGTCCTGGCTGGGTTCTGGGGCCGTTCCTCACTTCCAGTCCCCTTCTGGCTCTATAGGCACCCCAGACGGTCAGCCACAGCCCACCCGGCCCCTCCCCACCGTGACAGCCCGGCGGCCAGGCCGGCCAGACCATCGGCCCCCCAGGCCCCCCCAACCCCCACCCCCGGGTGGGAAGCCGGAGTGGCCCCCAAAGGGAGGGCCTCCAGTGCAGCCCCGACCCACAGAGCGGCCTGACCAGTATGGCCCCAACATCTGCGACGGGGACTTCGACACAGTGGCCATGCTGCGTGGGGAGATGTTCGTGTTCAAGGTGTGGCCCTTGCCCTTGCCCCTGCCTCCCTCAGCCCCTTGGCCCAGGCTCAGAGCAGGAGAGCACCCCCCACCCCACCCCCAGAGCCCTGCGCACCGTGCTGCTCAGCACCCCCACCCCTCACTCACTGAGCAGCCCCTGGGGTGCCATCACTCCCTAGACTGGAAAGAAACCAGCCCAAGAGACGAGAGATTTACGGGGGTCACACAGCAAGCCCAGGGGTCTGCCCCACTCATCCGCCCCCTCCGCCCAGAGCTCAGCCCCTGGTGCTGCCCTCAGGATCTCAGTGGCCTCCCCTGGACACCCCCTGACTCAGGGAAGGGTGGCTTCAGCAGGGGCTTCTCCCAGTCCAAAGCAGCATGCCCACTCCATCCCCTCATGCACACACCCTCCCCAGGGCCGCTGGTTCTGGCGCGTCCGGCACAACCGTGTCCTGGACAACTACCCCATGCCCATCGGGCACTTCTGGCGTGGCCTGCCAGGTGACATCAGTGCTGCCTACGAGCGCCAGGATGGGCGTTTTGTCTTTTTCAAAGGTGAGCCAGCGTTGGTGGGAGGGGCTAGGCAGCCTACCTGCCCCAACCTCTGACCCAGCTGGGCCTGAGGTGGCAGAGAGCAAAGGGCTGTGTTACATGAATCAAGGCAATAACCTTGAGGGGTCCCCAGACCTGCTGGCCTGAGCCTCAACAAGGCAGGAGCTCCCCAAGGACAGGGCTGGGCCCAACTAAAAGTGGGGAGCCCTGGGCTGTGTACTGGGGTGCTCCAGCGCCACAGCCCCCAGACCCAGAGGCCCGGCAGGGCTCCCCGTCTTTTCTGTCTCTACAAGAACTGTGGGGGGGGGTATTCACATGGGGATGCAGGGCCACATACAGTGTGAGCTGTGGGGGGGGTATTCACATGGGGATGCAGGGCCACATACAGTGTGAGCGGTGTGTGTTTCGCAGTGAGAGTCTCACATACCTGCGGGTAAAAGAGCAGTCACGGGTGTCCATGAGTGCAGAGTGGGTGTGATGCAAGGGTGAGTTGCGTTGTATATTGTGGTGTGTGGGGTGTAAGTGTGATTGTGTATAATTGTGTGCGTGTGTGTGTCTGTGGTCAGTGAATGCGAATGGATTTGTGGGCCCAGAATAGCATTCCCCATGCCCACTTCCTGCCCAGTCCCCTCAGCCCCAGGCCTGTCCTCACCCACTTCCCTCTCCTCCCACAGGTGACCGCTACTGGCTCTTCCGGGAAGCGAACCTAGAGCCTGGCTACCCACAGCCACTGGCCAGCTATGGCCTGGGCATCCCCTATGACCGCATCGACACGGCCATCTGGTGGGAGCCCACGGGCCACACCTTCTTCTTCCAAGAGGACAGGTGAGCGCCCTCTCCCCTAAAGGGAAAAGGCTCCAACGGGGCCACATACCCCCGACCTGCCCAGCGAGAGCTCAGCGCCCGTGGGGAATGCGCTCCCGTTCCAAGCAGGCCCACGGCCCGGTGCTTACGCTCACAGGTACTGGCGCTTCAATGAGGAGACGCAGCGTGGAGATCCAGGATACCCCAAGCCCATCAGCGTCTGGCAGGGGATCCCCGTCTCCCCTAAGGGGGCCTTCCTGAGCAATGATGCAGGTACCAAGGCCGGCTCTCTTCCCAGCACTCAGCATCCCCCTCCTCCATACACGGGACAGGGCTTGCCCGAGGTCAGCAGACGTGGTGACGGCATGTATGGGGGGACACAGCTGTGTCAGGCCCTGAGCTGCTGGGAGTTTCTGGAGCATGACTGCCCTGGTCCTCTGTGCATCGTCACCATCCCCTTTTTACAGACAACCAAACCACGGAGTTTGAGTAAAGGGCCCCAAACCCCACAAGGAAGTTATGGAGTCAGGAGTCCCACCCAGGCCTGCCTGTGTCCAGAGCTGGCTCTCGGAACCACCCTGCTCCCAGCAGAGTCCAGCTGCCTTGGGCAGCCCGCAGGGAGCCTGGAGCCTGAGCTTGGCTCAAAGCGATGGAGCGAGAGTCCTTCCAGGGTGCCCTACTTACCCGCCTGGAAGGGAAGCCTGATCTCTGTCATTATAACCCAGCGACAGGGAGCTGTGGCTTTTACTTCTCCAGCAGGGTCTCTGGTGAGTTTAAGAAAAACCATAGCCCTGGCTCTCAAGTTCCAGGTTCTCAGACTCAGGGGAGACCTTGCAGGCTTCGCCAGTGCTCGGGCGGGTCACGTGGCTCCTGTGTGCGATGGCATCACTCTGCAGCCTCTCTGATGTCACTGTGCTCAGCAGAGCATAGACTCGCCCCGTGATTCAAACCTGGCCCTTCCTGGGGCTGCTGGGATGTGGCACAGTTGCCAAGGCTGGAGAGCTGGGCCAAGGCAAGGTTGGGCTCCGCGCCAAGGTCTGCTGCACACTGTCTCTTGTGGGGTGAAACCAGTCCTGGGATGGGACAGCAAGGTCCCCTGACTACAGCCCCCAATCCAGCAGGCTGTAGGACCCTCTCACCATGCTCTGCCCTAGTCGATGTCAGCCTAGCTAGGAAGCACTTCTAGTGGTGCGCTTGACCCAAGCCCGGCCCCTCTCTGAGCCTGATATGCCTCCTGTAAATTGGGAAGGGGCAGATTTGAAAATACTAAGGGAAGCAAGTGAGAAGGAGGGTGTTTTAAAGCCAGGGACCCTTCAGCACGTCCTGGTGTCCTGTGAGGACCTGGGCTGGGGAGTGGGTGGGGCCTGACACCACTCTGGCCTGCTTGTCCCCTGCAGCCTACACCTACTTCTACAAGGGCACCAAATACTGGAAGTTCGACAACGAGCGCATGCGCATGGAGCCCGGCTACCCCAAGTCCATCCTGCGGGACTTCATGGGCTGCCAAGAGTACGTGGAGCCAGGACCCCGATGGCCCGATGTGGCCCGTCCGCCCTTCAACCCCGATGGGGGTGCAGAGCCTGGGGCAGGCGGTGACAGCCAGGAGGGCGATGAGGGCCATGAGGCTGGCCCGGGTACCGGGGAGGGGGACTCTGGGGCCGGCAAGGATGGGGGCAGCCGCGTGGTGGTGCAGATGGAGGAGGTGACACGGACAGTGAACATGGTGATGGTGCTCGTGCCTCCGCTGCTGCTGCTGCTGTTCATCCTGGGCCTCACCTACGCCCTGGTGCAGATGCAGCGCAAGGGCGCACCGCGCATGCTCCTCTACTGCAAGCGTTCTCTGCAGGAGTGGGTCTGACCCACGCAGGCCCCTCCTGCTCCTCACGGTGCTAAGGGGCCAGGCTGGCCGCGCCTGTGGTTCTGAGGTGGCTCCTGGAGCACCAAGCAAGAGCCTTCGGTGGCTCCCTCAGCCCCTGGGTGGGGGTGATCCCCCCAGGCCCTCCAACATCCCTGCCAGCCCTTCCCCCCATTGTTTATTTATGCCCAGTTATTTTTTTTTTTTTTTATTTTTTTTTTTGCACACTAACTGAGGATTTGTTTTGACTTTCCTGACCAGGGGCAGCCCCTCAGGGCAGCAGGTTAGAGCTTCTAAATGGAGTTTTGCTCCTGACAGGGAATTAGGCCTACACCCACCTCTGGCTGGGCCACGACCAGCAGAGTGGAGGGTCAGAGGGCCCAGATGGGAATGTGGCTGAGCAGCTGTCCGGGTTCTGCCCACCCTGGGTCCTCCACAGCCTGAGCCCCAGGGCCAGAACCTTGAGCCCTGTTGGCTTTGGAGGCTAGTGGGGCCTAACTGGTCTCCCCCCGCCTGAGTCTCTCTCTGCCTTAGGAAGAGCTTTCATCCAGGGCCAGCCCCAGGCCGGAGGGGACAGAGGGCAAGGTCACCACTGGCTGTGAGTCTGTGTTGAGTTTTGGTTCCTTCCCAGCCCACCTCTGACAATCCCAGCAGGCGGGTTCCTTGTGCCTAAAAACCCCACCCAGCCCTGGCCAGCCAAGGGCCCAGCAGCCCCCCACTCCCACGTACCCCTTGAGCCCATATCTCCTTTTCTCTCTGGAGAAGGGGTTCTGGACCTGTTTTACCAAGGACCAAAGGGGGTCTGCCAAGGCCCCTCCACCCCAGGAGCCCTGCCCCCCAGGCTGGGCCTCCCGCCCCCTGTCCACTTTCTTGTCTCTGAGCTACGATGCACCTGGGCTCCTTTCCTGAGCCTCCTCCCACCCTCTCTCACCCACACCATCGTCCTCAGGGGGCTCAGCCCCACCGGCGTGAGGCTCCAGCTGCCAGTGTCCTGGCTTTCCTAGGGAGAGGGGTCTCATAGGTGCCCAGGCTGGGGTGGTGGACGTCCACAGAGTGTGCCCACTTGTGAGGTGCCCACAGCCCACCATGTACCAGGCTTTGGGCTTCCTCCCCTCCAGCTCCCTGTCTCCTGGGGCAGCAGCTTATCCCCCTTACAGACGATGGGAGGGGGCTGCTAGTCCCTAGTCCCGAAAGGAGCCCACTGTGGCCCATAGACTCCTCCTGGGCTTAGCCCTGAGGGTGAAGACACTTCCTCCTTCTTTTCCCTCCCAAAGCGAGCAGAGGCAAGGCTGCTATGGGAAATGGTACTGTATAGCCGGCTCTGTCCCCTCTGCTTCCCACAGCCCTGAGCAAGCGGGTCTGCCACCCAGAACCCAAGGCCCCCGGAGGGAGGGGCTCCTCGTGGGCTGGCCCCGTGCGCAGATCCAACAGCTTCTTCCTCCCCCTCTGTCCTCAGAACCAGAGAGTCAGCCAAGGGGCGGAGGGGCGTCCATGTCCACCCCCATGTTTCTTTCTGTAAATAATCAGCACTGATTAAATTGTATGGCCGGCGAGTGTGACCTCCTTTGTAAGAGGACTTGGGCCAGAGCTCACAGCTGCAGGAGCTGTGGGTGACGGGGCAAGTCCAGACTGGGGTTGGGGGATTGCCCCCACACCAAAGAAACCTCATTCCCAGTTCTGTGGGGGCCCCTTCCCAGTGGCTAGGGTGGGAGTGAGAGGTAGCCACCCTCAACAGATCTGAGGCGGGCAGGGCAGGGGACTGGGGGTGGCCTTGCCAGGCTGGGACAGGGTAGGCCTGGGGAAGGTGCTCACCATCCATTTGTGGTGAGGAAGGGCAACCCAGCTTCCCACATGCCCTTCATGTCTAACCAGGCCAGGCCGCCGGGCCCCTCACCCATCCAGACTGGCTTCTGGGCGGCCTGAAGACCCAGCTTGCACAGGAAGGAGATGGGAAAGGGTGTCACTGTGGATTCCAGAAGTTCCCTCACCACATGCTCCGCTCTGAGGGTGAGGGGGCACCCAAGACCTGCCCTCTCATCTTTGAAGCAGTCGAAAAATCTCATGCTGGTCAGAGTGCAGCTGATGCCTAGGAGGCAAGGACTGCCATCCCTTGGGTCTGGATGAGCTTTGTATCCCACGTCTGTCCTCTAGGCCAAGCCTATTGGGCACCAGCCTGCACCCCCAGGAAGGCAGTGATCAGCCATAGTGGGGTTCCACCCCAACCATGGAGCAGCTCATGCCTCCACAGACCCTCAGGCAGGTCCTTCAACCTGTTCTAGGCCCCACCCTCCCCCACAGCAGAGTATCCCCTCCCTAGCGCCCCTCGATCCCACCCTTTCCTCTCTTTGTATTGAAAACTGGTTGAGGAGAGTAGGAAATGCTGGCCCTGGGAAGCCCCGAAGGCCTCTCAGCCTCAGCTAGAAAACAGGCTGCCAGCTCCCCCACCCCATGGGCCTTGGCGGGCCGCATGGGGGTCCAGGGCGGACACCATCTTGTCAGCTTTCCTGTGGCAGAAGCCACAGGGCCCCACCCAGGTCTGCCTTCTGCCTGAAGCCTTAGGGTCACCCAGAAGCCCAGAGGTCACCAGGCAGGTGGAGGGCAGTGTGGCGGCTCCAGGATGAGAAGGGAGAGGATCAAGGGCCTCTCGCGCTGAGCTCTTCCTTAGAGCCCAGGCCGGAGGAGAGACTTGGCAGAGGCGTCAGCGCCTCAGGAAATTGCCTGAGGAGCCTTCCACCCCCAAGCTCTCCAGTAAAATCCCAAAGAAACCCAGTGGCTGCAGGAACAGCCTATCTCAGGAGCCCTGATGTGTGTGGAGGTCTCTGGGGCAGGGAGTGGAGCAACTCAGCCCTGCCCCCACAGAGAGACCAGCTTGACGCCCCCTCCTCCCCAGAATCAAACAGCCTATATCTTTAAAGCGGTTTCTTTGTTTGATGTGGCTGTAAACTAAACTCACTTGGGCCCCTCACAGCCTCCATTCTCTCAGCATCATTTGTTCCTTTATATTTTGCTAATTCCCAGTTAAGACAATTAAGGTATTACGGATAAACAAAAAAAAAAGAAAATGTCACCTGAATTCCCCCAGCCAGTGTTGACAGCTTGGCGTGTTTCCTTCCAGGATTTTTTCCTCTGCATTTGCACAGCTTGGAGTTTTAGAGTCTA
The DNA here is from genome assembly GCA_028627145.1 of Eidolon dupreanum. Taxonomy (NCBI): domain Eukaryota; kingdom Metazoa; phylum Chordata; class Mammalia; order Chiroptera; family Pteropodidae; genus Eidolon; species Eidolon dupreanum. The sequence continues at coordinate 124,595,878 of CM053508.1, read as the reverse complement.
AAACATCCTAGGCTTCAGGCCCAATGCTGCCAGAACTCAGATCTCAAAGGAGGGTATAACGTGACCGACCTCACATGCTGCTGGCAAGATGAATAGAAGATAGGTGGCTATAATGCTCTGGTGACAGTGCCTGCTGGTACTTAGCAAATGGTCAGTGAGCAGCTGCCACTCCCGTCAACTTGCATGCTTTCCCATTTAGATTTTACTCATAAGAAAAGTAGGGCTCAGAGAGGCAAAGTGACTTCGCCAAGGTCACACAGCTAGGAAATGGCCGTGCTGGCATTAGAACCCAGATGGACCTACTTGCAGAGCAGCCCGGCCCCACCCCACCCTGGGGCTTGCTGCTGGAGAATTGAGACAGAGATAAGGAGGCCCCTGCCCACCCTGGCCCTCCCTCCCCACACATTCTAGGCATGGAAGACCCCAGGGCCACCAACAGAGCCTCCTTTCAGGCTGAGGCAGGGGCTGATCTGGCTGCTTCCTCCCCCTCCAACTTGGCAGAAAAGCCTTTTTGTTGTGGCTCACACAGAGGCCATTCTCCTCCGGCTCACGGGACGGAATGGCCGGCTTCCTGTCCATCCACAGCCGCCCAGACTCTGTGGACTCCTCCGAGGAGAAGTGAGAGGAACGGGGCTTCCCGACCCTCCCCAGCCTTCATTCCTCCCTCCAGGGCCCGAGGCTGCCAGGCTTTGCCTCCCAACCCGTGAAACCACACAGCAGCCCCGGACGGCCCCCCTCGGCTATGCAGGCAAATGCTGGGGATTCCAGGCCTCGAGGCATTCCCAGTACATAGAAGAACCACCCTCAGCCCACTGTTCAAGTGACCTCATAACCCACAAAGTGCTGGCAGAGGTTCCTACCAGGCTGCTTGGCCTTGTCCTAAATGTCCCCTGCACTTGCTTGCCTCTGCACCTTGGCTTATGCTGTTCCCTCCCACTGGAAAACCCTTCTCCGCACATTTCATCCTGTCCAAATTGCACAGATCCTTCAAGGCCCAGATTAAGGCTTGTCTTTCCAGATTCTCACCCTCCCTCCTCAAGGTGATTGAGTTTCCTTTCACCTCTGGCTCACCTAGCACTTGTGTCCTGCCCATTCCTTGCCTTTGAGCTCAGCCTGCCATTTTTATAGGCACCCAGATGCCGACTGTGGCTTCATCGCTACAGGCTGTGTGTCCTTGGGCAAGTCACTGAGATCCTCCCAGATTCTCCATGCCTGTTTCATACAGTTGTGAGGCTTGATTGAGCTGATCCATATAAACACTTAGAGCAGCCCTGCCTGGCCCATGGCTCAGTGGTTTTACTAATCTCTCTATTCTAGGTGCAGGTACCTGGTGCGCACTGAGGAGGCTTGCCTCCTTGCTTTCCTCTCCAGGACTGTTTGTGGGATGGGGTCAGTGGTCACAGGCCTGGGGACAGGTGCTGGGAGGAGGAACATTCTTGTCCTTCCAGCTCCTCTCTCCCAGCTGCTGAGGCCTCATTTTGCCGACCCCGGGGGCTGGGCTGCCCTGGCCCAGCCCTTCCTCACCAAAGCACCAAGTCCTTCTTCCCAGACCCTGGGCATGAGGCTCGGCTCAGGTTTCCTCCCCACGTGCCCCTGACACCTCCCACTACCACACTGTCACCCACCTCGGTCTTTGCCAAAAATAGCCTCCAAACTCCACTTACAGCCAAGCTAACAGGCCCCTCCTGGAAAAACGATATCATGGCCCTGCCAGCATGGATCACAGCAACGCACTGGATTCCATTAAGAGAGCATTCCGAGTCAGTGGAAAGGGAGGGGCAGCTGTACCCCAAGAGTTTCATCAAAAAAAAGATACACAGCACCATCCTAAAACCCGTTGGCTTCAAACAGATCAACCTTCCTTCACAGATGGGGGTACCGAGGCCTGGACACTGAGTCTGTCTTCCAATCCTCAGGCAGCAGTCTCCTGCATACCCTCCCCTCCTCCCTTTCCCCACCTCCCCTCTCCCATGGAGGGTCTCCCTCTTCTGCTCTTCAAAAAGGCTAATTAATCCAGCTTTCCTGATAAAGGGCCCTTCTGTGCTTCATGGAGCACAGCCTTCAACATGGCTGGTGGGGCGGAGATTTGGCCCTCTGAGACGAGCCCCCCACCGTCTTGTGAGAAAAACCCCTCCCTCCCTCTCAGTCCACGGATTCTGGTAGTGCTGACCCTGTCCCACTGGTGGCCAGATGATCTTGTGAACCAGGGCCAGCCAATCAGCACCCCAGTGCATGGTTCAGGGGCCGGCAGGAAACCCAAGCCTGGCCTATCAGGGCCTCCCTGTGACTTTTCCTGGAGCCCCTGGGAGAGGGAAGCCCTGTGTCTAGTGGGTTTGCTGAGCAACTGGAGCTTGAGCCTGGAGCTGCTGATGGGTTGTCTTGCCAGCACACGTAGAGAGCCTGCCTCAGAGCAGAGCCCGCACAGAGGAAAACAGCCTCGAAGACTCTGGAAGGTACCATTTGAGCACCTGGATCCAGCCATGCCTGAAGCTCTAGCGCCCTAGGCTTTCAGTTACGTGTACCAATAAATGCCCCTTATTTCTTGAGCCAATCAGAATTGGTTTTGGTTTTGATTAAAAAAAAAAAAAAAAACACCTTTCTCCTGACCGATGCCCAGGGTACTCTCCATTCCAAGCATGTGCTTAGCCGAACGCATTCTCCTTGCCGACCTAAGACTCTCCTCAGGATAGTGCCAAACTCCAGACTACATGGCACCTGTCTCTTCAACCCTTGAATGTTTACTGGGAACCAGGGCTTGCTCTGGGGGCCCTGGCACAACCCCTCCCCACCCCTCCCCCAGCTGCCTAAGGCAACATAGGATTCCTGAGTCTTCGCAAGAGGCCCTGGGAATCAACTGTCCAGATGGTGGCAGGCAGGGGTGTGGCAAGGCGCCGTTAATTGTTACAGGGCCCTTTCAGATCACCAATGGTAATTAATACATAGCCGGCCATCAGGACAATGAGGAAACCACAGAAAACCCGAAGATGACTCTGAAAAATGCCAGTAATTTCTACTCTCCTGCCAAACAACCTTAACAGTTTATCGTAAATCCTACAGGCTTTCCCTTATGAGTATGTAATTTGTAATAAGTGAGTTCACAGCAGTCATGCCTATTTCATTTAATATAGCATGAGCTTTGGGTGAGAAATGTGAGATGTTGGAGACTTCCCTTTTATTTGTAGCCTGAACTTTTATGAGCATGCATCACATGCCCATAATAATGAAAAAAATGAGTAAGTAAGGTATCTTTAACTGCTTTTCATGTCCGCAAATTGTTTTCTACAACATCCTTTTGGTGGATGCATCCTACGGACGCCCTGGAGGAATTTCCTCAGCCCAGGCAGGACAATTACAGATAGTATTTTGGAAACATCCATGATTATCACAAAGAATTCTCAAGGGCTCACTCTGCACCAGATTTTATAGCTTTACTGTAGTTACTGATAAGAACCCTACAGGGCAGTTCTGATTGCACTTCCCACCAGCGGAGCAGGAGGCTCAGAGAGGTGAAGGGACTTGCTTAAGATCACACAGTTAAGGTGGAGACTGAACTCAAGCCCACACCTGCTTCTGAACCCGCAGCTCATGCTCTTAGCTGTTCATTTATTCAATGAACATCTACTGATGTCAGGGATCTGGTCAAGGACCCAGTAGTGAATAGCACAGAGACCCTCCCTCATGGGGCTTATATTCGAGAGAAGTGGGCATCCTAGGCAGAGGGGATGGCCAGTGCAAAGATCCTGAGGCTGGGCCAGGTCTGCCATCTTTGAGGAACAGAAAGGAGATGGCAGCAGGGTGATGAAGGGGGTGAGAGGAAGAGAGAGAGGGAGCAGAGCCAGACATCAGGGTCAGGAGCTGAATTCATTCTCAGCCTGACGAGAAACCTTCCAAGCATTTTAAAGGGTGAGGGAGAAGGTGGCGTGACATATGATTTTAAGAATATTTCTCTCTGGCTACTACATGTTCTGCTAAACTACCTTTGCAAACCTCCATGATTCTTGTCCTCAGACAGAGTCCTAGACGTGGAATCGAAGTAGAGTCCACAGGCCACAATGTTCTAAGGCTTTTAATACATACTAACAAATTACTCTCCAGAAAGAAAGTAGCACCTGTTTCTACTCCTCCACCTACTCCTCCACGTGTCTGAGTGCCCAGCCTCCCCTCTTCCCCCGCCACGCACACACTAGGATGAGATCATTTTTATCAACGCCATAAGTGAAAGTAATATTGCTTTGTTGGTTTTCCTTGCAGTCCTTAGATGGCCACTGAGTTTGAACATTTTTTCATGTTAGTTGTTAACTATTTGGGGATTTTTTTAGGGAAGGAGAGGATTGCCTGCTCATGTCCATTGCCTGGTTTTCTTTTGGGTGTCTCTTCTTATTGATTTGTAGAAACTCTTTACAGTGTGAGGAAATTGGCCCTTTGTTATTCAATGAGTTGTAGAACTGAGAAGTTCTTAGCCCAAGTCCCTCATGTACGGATGGGTAAATCGAGGCCTGGACACAAATGAGTATTGACTCTAATCAGTGTTCTTAGTTCTCAGGAACCATGCTGGTTCATGGACGATGGCTCTGCCCACTGTGTTCATTACCCTCCAGCCCTGGGCAGGGTGCAGATGATGCCCGGGAGGGAGGCAAGGACTGAGGAGGTACTCTACTATGGCAGAAGGTGTCTATAGGGTCCTTTCCCTGGCCCCACCCTGAGTTCCCCACCAGAGCCTCTTACTCAGTTCCTATTGGAGAGGAAGGCATTCTGCAGACAACTGGCTCTGTGTGCAGATGATGTCAGCCATGGAGGAATGGGCCCCAGGGAACAGAGCTTAGTTCCTTGAGTGTGGTGCGAGTGATGGATGAGGGAGCGGCGGCCCTGTCCTCCCCTTGTCCCAAGGTACCAGGAGAGGGAGCTTGCCATGCACATGCCCAGCACTGGCAGTCTGTTCTAGGCAGTGCAGGACCATAGGAGCAGACCTGCAAACACTGAAGCAGCAAATCAGAAAAAGTCCTGGGTCAGGGCCCAGAAATGCTGAGCCGGAGCCCAGCTCTGTCCAGAACTCACTGGAGCTCTCGGCCTTTGCCATAAGATGGAGATTCAGTTCCCGGAGTTAGTTGGAAGAATCAGAGGAATAATGGACTTAGTGTGTGCAAACGTGAGGCTACGCTTACCGCGGTGGCAGCAGTGTTACTGCCTACCCAGCGCCTGTCCTCCCATCTCTCGGCTATATACATACACCTTGCTTTTCCTCTAGGGAGCCACCCCTCTACCACTCTGAGTTTGAGTTGCAGAAAGGCTGCCCTTCCCCTCAGCTCTAGGGACAGATGGGATCTGGGTGGAGTCAGTCCCCTATCCCCTTCTTATCCCTACCAGGGATGGGCAATGGTCCAAGCCATCTCTGGCCTTTACCCATACATGGGAACAGGCTGCATGAAAACAAGCAGCATGCAAGGGAACAGAGACACAAGACAGAAAGTTGGCATTGTTTGAGCCCTGTATACAACCAGACCTGATGCCGTCGCCCCTTATTCTTTTGTGAGAGCCGATAAAACCTCTCCTTGGTCAATCCAGTTTGACCTGGAATTTCTGTGATTTGTAACAGAAAAAAAATACAACTGTCACTTCTTAATCCAATCATCACCAAAGTCTAGGTCTCCATGAGAAAGACTAGCCCCAGGTCACATACAACTTAGCGATAGAGTGAGGGCTCCAGAAGCCCAGACACACCATCCCCGGCCACAGCTCCCCACTCGCCGGGGTCAGCTGGTTTACATGACGTGCAGCCCCAGTCACTCTCCCTCCCATCCATGTGAACTTGTAGGTTAACAAAATAAATGAATCAAGCCATTTGGGAATCAATACTAAGGAAGTATATTTTCAAAGCATGAGAAAACCTTTGTGCACACAAATGTTTATTCATCTTTATTTGCAATGAGAGTAACTGGAAACAAACAAAGGGTCCAACAACAGGACATTGGTTAAACAAGTTGTGGCATAGTCTTTGCTGCAACATCATGCAACGATTTTTAGATAGTGAGGCTGCAAATCATCCATTCAGCGACATGGAATCTGGCCCCCAGGGCAGGGAGGCTCTGCTGGGGACTGACAGAGGACAGAGGGGGGAAGAGAAGGGAAAATTAGCACCATGGAGGGATCTAAGTGGAAAGGAGCCCTCAAGAGCATCAGGTCCATTTTTTAGTTGGAGAAACTGAGGTCCAAAAAGGTGCCCTTGGCTTGCCCAGGGTCCCAGAGAAAGTTAGTGGCAGAGTTAGACTCTGACATGGTCCCCTGGTCTTGGCCCTCACTCTTAATTACTCAAGTGCAGTGTATGCAAACATTCTCCCCATAGAAAGTGAAAACATTGCAGATAAGGCTAAAACCCAGATGTCCTCCCACTCCTCAGAAGATATTACTCTTTCATTGTGGCTTACATCACTCCGGACCACTTCTGTGCTGTTACATACTATATATCTATATATTCCTAATAGAGATAGTATTTGTTTTGTGACTGGTTTGTTTGCTTAACATAAATCTTGTTATAATGCATGCAGTGTTCTGCAGCTCATTTTTTTCCCCAAATAATCATGTCCTGGACATCTTTTCATGCCAGCACCTAAAGATCAGCCCCTTTCTTTTTAATTCTCCCATTTTATATAGTAAAGATTGCTAGAGATTAAGGTAGCAAGTTTTCCTCTCCTCCCTGTGTCTACAAGAAGGCAGCCCCACCTCCTGGGTACTTAGGTGGGGGCCAATGGGCTATGAACAGAAGTGACAGTGTCACTTCTAGTGAGAGGCAGTCAAAAGAAGGGCTTCAACCCTCATTCTGTCTTCCTGGAGGGTTGATCCTTGAAGCCTCTTGTTAAGAAGGTGGGGCCTTTAAGATGGAAGAGACTGCCTCAGCCTGAGTCCCTGAACGACTCTATGGAGCCGAGGATGTTTTATGTGCACTGGACACATAAAACTGTGTATTAAATCATGGAGAGTTCCGAATTACATTGTTTCTGCAGCTTGATGTTGCCTGACCTGATGGATGCTGTCTGGGTGCAATCGCTTTTAAAACAGTTCCCCCCACTGACAGGTTGCTCCTAACGTGTTTCCATTACCAATAAGGGTGCAATTACTCTTCCCGGACCTGCCTCCTTGTGCATTCTAGAGAGCATTTCTCTAGGGTTTCCTCCTCTTGCCTTTCTACCTACATCTCTGCTCTGCGTCACCTGCCCTGAGGGCTCGACCCCTACAGATTGCATCTCCCTTGACCTCTGACTCCAGGTTAGGTTCCACCAACAGAAAGTGCTTGCAGGAGACTGGAGGGTAGATGAGAGAGGGGTTGGGGTACTTCCCCCGCCCCATTCCTGTTTGAATTCTGAGTCTCTGGCTATGGCCGTACAGCTCCCCAGGCAGACCCCAGATCCTGGCCCAAGCCCCCACGCTGCAGCCCCCAATGGGCTCAGGTAACACTCTCCCTCCCCTTCTCCTCTAGGCCTAAGGTGACAACGGCACCCCACTGGGCTAGTTTGGTATCTCAACTTCCCTCCTGGGGTCTGGTGACCTTGATCACACTTCTGGAAGTCACTAAAACACTATACTTTGGCCTGTCTGGAGTGAATTCTGTGTCCTGCCAGGGCTCTGACTGACCCAGCTGGAGAGAAAGTGCAAATCCCAGATCCCTGGGAAGGTGTGCTGTCTATTTTAATACCTGCTTCCAAAGTACCCTTCCAGGTCACACAGGAGCTTGCCTAACCAGGCCACTCGGAAGCCCTGCAGAGAAATGGGGACGCGAGCCTCCCTCCAGGGGCCTGGGCAGAGGCTCCTGAGGTGCAGCCCCAGGTTCTAGAGCAAACTCCGTGGCTGATCAACAGTCGCACACTGGGGCACCCAGGGCCACCTCTGGCTGGACCCATGCCCAGGAGCGCGTGAGGGGTTCCAGCCCTGCCAGCCACTGCTGGCCGCTGCCAACTGAGACCCGCCTGGGACGCCCTCCCCTGCCCAGCTCAGAGGCAGGACAAAAACCTGACAGGCGTGTTTTCACCAGGCTGAGAGTTTCGGCCCCTCTTTGGGGATTGTTTGTGTTTCGGGTCACGCCATTGGCTGCCCCCGCCCCCTTCTTTCCTCTGCCAAAGTGACATTCCCTGGGCTGCCAGGCCTCCAGGAAGGTGGCAGTTTCTACCCTGAGCTGCCCAGTGGGAATCTCCTTTTCCTATTCCAGGCGCTTGCACTTCCGTGTCCTCTGTTATATTTCATTTTCTGCAACATAGTCCAGCAAACTGGAGGTGTTGCCTCCCTCTCACAGGCCCAGCAAGGGGTACCAGCTTGCCCAAGGTCACACAGCGAATTAGAGGTGGTGTTACGTGAAAACTGACCCCCAGCCCCACGTCCGCCCCTTCCACCCACCCAAGATGAACCACCAGACTGGGATCAGGCCGGGCAGCAGCCTTCCCTGCTCAGTCCATTCATTCACTCAACAAATACTGAACCGTACCAGCACCAACTGCAGAGGCTTGGCGCCCCACCAAACCCCACCCACTGCCTGTTTTTGTAAACAAAAGGTTGGAACACAGCCACTCCCATCTATTCATGTGTGTGTGTGTGTGTGTGTGTGTGTGTGTGTGTGTGTGTGTCTGCTCTCTCCTGCAGAGCAGAGTTCAGTCACAGCATAGACCTTTGGGCCCCCAGTCTAATGTATTTACTTGGTGGCCCTTCACAGAAGAAGTCTGCCCACGGCCATGTGGTGACTTTCTATACATTTTACACCTTCATGAACTCTTTCCTTGTAAAAAACTTGTAATATAATGTAAGATAACATAATACATAATATTTACTATAACTGATATTTTATGATATTATATTAATTATGTATTATTATAATTATATGTAATGTAAATATATTATTATAATTATATAGTGTATAATAAAATACTACATATAAAATAAAATATAACATAACTATAAATTATAATAAATAAAATATATATATATAATCTACATAATATTTACTATGTTGTATATTTTGCATATAATATACTATAAAATTTTATCTTATGATTGTGTTATATTAAGACAAATATAATCTGGACGAGATTGTATTCTTTTTTACTACCGTTATTAGATAAATTCAAACATTTCCATGAGTCCCTAGACCTGCTATGGACACTAGGCATTGCCCCTACTACGCCTCATGGAGAAGTCGGCCCTGAGCGTGCCACACATGGGGCACCCACATGACTGAGAATGGAGTCCCCAAAGGAGATGACCTTGTGTTTAGCCCTCACCTTGATCCTCACCCCCATAGTAGCCATGTTGCAGGGGCGGGAACAGGGGGAAGTTTAGGTGGCTTTGAAGTGAACAGCTCAGGGCGCAGACAAAATGATTACATTCATTTCTTAGAATGCACATTTTTATTCCCTTACAAATTCCTGTGTTTTGTAATTTTCAAAATTTTAATTAGCTTTTTGGAATAAACAATAGACACAGGTGAATGATTTGCAAAAGAACGTACCTCTCCCTCTCACCTCTGCAGCCCTGCTCCCTTGCTGTCTCTGGTAAGAATTCCTCCAAGCAGACAGCATGTATGCAGAAGAGAAGGGGGCATGGGATTCACCATGCACCTTATTCTACTACCTGTTTTTTCCCTCTACAAGGGATGTAAATCTATATTCTTATTCATAAATTCATCTTCTTCATTGAATGGCTCTTTAGTATTCCATTGAAAGAAAATACCACTATTAGGACACGTGGGTATTTCCAATATTTTTCTACTACAACAGTGGAACAGAGAATATTTCTGCCTAAATATTAGGCAACTTTTTTTTCCCTCCAAAAAAATCTCTCAGAAAAGAAGGAGAACCTTACATACAAGTTCTGATAAAGGCTCTCCCTTTACCTGATGCTTTCTGATTCCTTTATTTTAAACAAGGAAGTACTATTTACAGAAGACACAATAGCCTGAAGTGACCTTAATGAATTCTAATTTTGGACGTTTATGGCAGACACCCAACAGAACTGGTTGAGGGGAAAAAAAGGAGGCAGATCTTTAACACAGATTTAGTAATTTTTCCTGGGGATGTGACTTCACAATTGCAAATGTTAAATAACACTGTAAATAAACCTTTTAAAGGTTAATTTAGAAAGCAATGCTTTAAAATTAAGAACATCCATTCACCAGACACCATTAAAAGAATGGGGGGGAAAAAGCCAACACAGGGAGGGGGGGTTGGGAGGCTGGGAGAATGGGGTGAAGGGTTAAAGTACAAATTAGTAGTTGATAGCTGGGCACTGGGAGCATGGAAGAAGGAATGCAGTTAGCATTAATATGATGGCTAAGTGGAGGGCCAGGGGAGGGAGGGAGCAATTGAGGGAATTGTTTTATGAACATTATAGATGTCTAACCAATGTACTGTATACTTGAAACTAATTTAAATAAATAAATTTATTTTTTTCAAAAAAAAAGCCCCCACAGAATGGGAGAAGATGCTTGCTAGCAATCTGTATATCCAGCAAAAGACTTGTATCCAAAATATATAAAGAACTACACAACAATAAGAGAAAAAAAAAAAAAAGCAGATGATCCAAAAGAAAATGGAAAAAAGAGTTGGTCAGCACTTCATTAAAAAAGGATATCCCAATGATCGAGAAACATATAAAAATATGCTCAATTTCGTTAGCCATCGGGGAAGACAAAATCAAGTGTGCTGCTCTTGCAAATTAATCAAACCCAAGAAGGAGGTTGTTGGAGCCTTCGCTCTATAGCCAGTTGGTCAGAAGCACAGGCAACAACCTGGACTTCTGATTGGCGTCTGATTGGCAGTCCTGTAGGACTGAGCCCTTACCTGTGAGAATCTAATGCTATCTCCAAGTAGACCATGTCAGAATTGAGTTAATTGCTTAAGGGTGTTAAAAAAAAACACAAACGTATCAGAATTGGTGTCAGAATCATGAAGTACTATTTATAATAGCCGAAGACTGTAAAAAACCAGTGTCCATCCACAGCACAATGAATAATTGTGGAATATGCATACGAATACTACAGTGCATAGAAATTGAACTATAACTACATGTAATGGTGTGGAAGACTCTCAAAAACACAAGTAAAGGAAGGTAGACATAAAGGAGTGCAGGCTGTAGGACCCCATTTGTATAAAATTTAAAAGCAGGCCAAGCTAGTTGAAAAGTGGGAACAACTGATGAACAGAGGAACAGATAAACAAAATATGGTATATCCATACACATACCCTTTTATGGACTGTATTATTCAGCCATAAAAGGAGTGAGGTTCTAACCCATGCTACAACATGGACAAGCCTTGAAAACATTATGCTAAGTGAAAGAAGGCAGACACAATAGGATAAATACTGCATGATTCCATTTATATGAAATATGTAGAAGACAAAACCATAGGAATCGAAAGTAGATTAGAGGTTACCAGAGCCGGGGTAATATGTCTTAGTTTGGGTTTCCCCAGAAGTCTACCCTGAGACAAGGATTCCAGGAAAAAGAGTGTAGTTGATTGCTGGTGACCTAGGAACAGGAATACAAGACTGGAAAAGTGATAAGGGAAGAAAAGACAGAAAAAAAAAGACATATCATCAAGCTGGTTACCACTGGAGGTAACCTGAGCTTAATCTCCCTATATAACTCTGAGGGATGGATGGTGTAGAACACACGTTAGAGTCATTTCACCTGAGAGGGGAGGAGCTGGCATACCAAACACCAACTCCCAACAACTGATTGAGGGCTGCTAGGGGTGGCAAGGCTGTTAATTTTCTGGCACCTCTGGCCCGCTGTGTGGATGGGCAGCACCTACTCCTGCAACTAGAGGAAATTCTCAGGTAAAGAAATACAGGAGCTCACAGCTGGAGGTTGGGCCAGCATGCCTAGACCAGTAAAGACCAAGCAACTGACAGCCTCTGCTACACCCTATTAATTGTGTCTCCTCATTGTGTCTTACTGAGTGACTAAGAGGGTGGAAGGGCTGCAACTGGTTCCAGGTCATTTGCATCCCAGCAGCTCATCTCAGGCCTTGTGCCTTTACAGAACACATTCTGCCTTCTCCTCATACCTGTGTCTGGATTCTCCCTGGGGGAATCATAGCCAGTGCCCCATTCTCAGTATCTGTGGTTGGGATGCACTTGACCTTGCCCCTCTGGTAAGGCTGGTCATGTGATTCAGGCTTGGCCAATCAGCAGATTCCACCCTGCTGGCCATTGTGATTGGTTCAGAGAAGATCACATGATCCAAATAACCCCACCAAAGGTAATCTCTCAACTTTGGATGTTGCTACTGGGAAGATGGACTCTTTTCCTATGGGTTTGTGGGTTGGGAGCTGCTGGCTGCTATGAGAAGGTGCATGTGTTGATGAAAGAGGTACAGTCTGAGAGCCACTACAAGGAAAAGTCAGCTTCTGGATACTGATTCCCGGTGACACTTTGAGTCCTGGATGCAGTTAAGCCTAAAGTGAGATCTACTTTGGGACTGCAGATACTAGGCCAGTAAGTGCCTTTATTAGCTTGAGCCAGTTTGAGATGGGCTTCTGTCGCTGACAGCCAATGGTGGATTGACCAGTGCACAAAGGCACCTTGACAGATGTGGTCATTGAGAATAACCGTGGGCTTCCTGTGCCCACATATGTTGGGGAGGATCATTGATCTGGGTCTCCCAGTGGGAGAGGCCCAGACAGAGGATGTTTTTCCCATCACAGGGGGCAGGGCAGCAAGTGATGGGAGGCAGGCTAAAGAGGCTCCTGCCTCGTGCACCATGCTTCCCCTCTTCACTCCTCCCCAGTCCACAGCCCGGCCACACCTGGCTCCTCACCCTTTCACAGTCACACTCTGGGTCTTAGCCCCGGCCTTCCTGCCTCTGGGGATCCCTACACCTCCCCATCCCCACCTGACCCTGCTCAAATATACCTTCTTTGTAAAGCCTGCCTGGACAGGATTCCAGACAGAATGACTTTCCCTCTCCTCCTGGGCTCCTACTGTTTATGGCTTTCTATTTAAAACAGAGCTCGGGGCTCAATATGATTATTCATTCGTTCATTCTTTCTTTCTTTCAACATTTATTTACTGAAGTCTCCTCTGTGTTCCCAGCACAGTTTTATGCATTAGGGATGCAGCAGAGAACAACACAGACAAAAAGCTATCTTCCTGGAGCTTATATTCTAATAGAAATCAATAAATCAGTAAACTACACATGGTATGCCTGAGAGTAAGTACTAGAGAGAAGAATTCAGTAGGAAAGGAGGACAGGGAGAGCTAGAATAGGGTGTGTGTGTGTGTATGTGTACTTTTAAATGACGTGGCTAGAGAACATCTTTCTAAGAAGGCCTGAGATTAGGAAGCACAGTAGGTTGATTCTAGTCCTCAGGATCTGTAAGTGCAACCTTATTTGAGGAAAGGGTCTTTGCAAAACTGTGAGAGAACGAATTTCTGTTAATCTAACAAACTTGTGGTAATGAATACAGGCTAGTAAATCATGTGGCTATCTGGGAAGAATGTTCCAGGAAGAGAGAACCTTAAGGACAAAGTCTCTGAGGCAAAGGTTATGTTGGGTTTGTGAAGCAGCAAGGAGCTGGAGCAGCCGGAGCAGATTGAAGGAGCGGGGGAGGGAGTGGTAGAAGGTGAGGTCAGAGGTTAAGAGACTCAGTCACGTGAGATGTGTGGGGTCTTGTTAGCTTTCGCCTTGAGTCAGGTGGAGCCGTGAGAGGGTTTTGAGCAGAGGAGTGACAGGATCTGACTTAATCATTTAAAATAAACTGTCGACTTCAAAGATAAAAGCCAGTCATTTTGCCAGCAAAATGGATTTGTTTAGAAATAGCAGAAGAATTGCGGTTCAGGACAGACAAGATACAGCAAAAACCATAGGGAAGTCCAACAAACAAGGAGAGGAATGTTACTTTATAGAGAAAAAGGAAAAAGGTGGGAGGGGTTGTTTTGAATTAAAGTTCATTGGAGGGAAGCAAGAGCTCATGGGCTGAGTTGCTGGGCAAGGAAGGAAATCTCACTTCCTCCTGCTGGAGTAGTAAAGGAGCATCACTTACAAAGAGGATTTTTCCTGTTGGGGTCTATAACCCACACCTTCCTCTTGGGTCTGTAACTGAAGTCCAGAGGTAGTGCATGAGAGCTCCCCCTTCTGGCCTCCTAACTCCATTTTAAATGAGATTTCCCTTTATTAATTTTCAGAAAATGAAGGAATAAATGAATGCATAGCAGCCCCCATATCATATCCAAATTATGTCTGTCTATGCTACACTATGAGCCACTTGAGTGCGGGGACTATGCCTTAAATTTTTTTGCATCCTTAGGGTCCAACACTAATAATGAAAAACTTTCTACAAATCAATTTTAAAAGATCAAAAAATAGGCAAAAGAAAAAGTCAAATGTTTAACAAATATGAAGAGACTGATTCATTACATTCCTAGGTATTTAGCCAAGAGAAATGAAAGGATGTGTTCACAAAGAAACTTGCGTGAGAATGTTCACAGCAGCTGTATTCATAACACTTAAGCACTCCAGGTATCCATCAGCAGAATATATATTTGTATATCTGTACAATGAGTATCTATTTGTAGATCCATACAATAGAACATTACTTGTATATCCATACAGTGGATATCCATACAATGGGATATTTTTCAACAATAAAAGTACTTAACTATTGTGATGACATAGATATATCTCAAGACTTAAGGCCAGACACAAGCAAGTATAAACTGTACGATCCCTTTTATAGGAAGTTCCAGAATAGACAAAACTAATCTGTGGTGAAAACAAGAATTGTGATCGCCTCTGGAGGGTGGGTACAGAGATGGGCTATGTAGGGACAAGAGGAAGTTTTCTGTAGGTCACATTCTACATCACGACAGAGATCTAGGTTACACAAGTATATGCATTTGTCATAGCTAATCAAACGGTACATTTAAGATTTTTGCATTACCATAAGTACATTTTACATAAAGGGAAAAAAAGAATCATGAATAAATATTAAACTCTAGTTAACGATATGCACGCTCCAGTGTTTGGGGTTGAAGTATGCCTGATCTCTGTAACTTACTTTGAAATGTACCAAAAAATAAGAACTGATGAATGAATGGGTGGATAGATCCACACATGCTAAAGCAAATCTAGTAAAATGCTAATTGCAGAACCTATATGATGGGTAAATGGGTTCTCTTGTACGATTCTTTCTGTATGTTGAAATTTTTCATAATAAAAAAATTGGGGGGGATGGAAGGAGATTCAGTGATCAGGGATGTGCAAATTGTAAGACTCTTATCTTCCACCCATTCCATTCAACTATAATGAGACTCTAACTTCCACCCACTGGATTGCCAAAAATGTTCAAGACTTGGAAGACGCAGTGTACGCAGGGTGCAGGGATTCTCCTATACCGTGGGTGGAGAAGACTGTGCTCGTCCCCTGCCCCCCCGCCCCGCCAAAGCCATCAGCCCTGACACCCCGCTTGCTTCCTTCCTGTCCCCTTCCTCCCCTTCATCCCCCGCATACAATGTATATACAATGTTGTATCCTGTTGTCTCCTCAGCTTTAGATTTAAAATCCACATTTCTCTGCTTTAAAAACTCTGTACACATTGTACTTAAAAGAAATCTGGCACCGCGGGATTTGGGTGTGTGGTTTTTTGTTTGTTTGTTTGTTTGTTTATTTGTTTTATGATTACAAAATTCACTGTAGAAAACTTAGAACAAAGAACAAAATAAAATCCCCTAAGACCTACCACTGTGACACTTTCTTGGCCCTCCTCCTCTCTCTTCGGGGCACACATGGGGGCATCCACACAGTGTCACACGGGTTTTCACGTTTGTTTGTATTTTAACAAAATTGGGATCCTGTAGGACATCGTGTTTTGTTAGCCGCTTTTCTTAATAAAATTCTTCTGGGACATGGTTTTACAGACTGGCTGGTTCTTTAATGAGGAATCACGTTATTTCTCCATCGTCAGGGTCAGAGAGGGTCAGCCTGGTGCTTGCCGTGCCACTGGGGAGCCCAGGGCAGGGACAGGCCCACCGAGGCAGACATTAGAGGTGTGTGGGCTCTGCCTCCACCTTGTGCCAGGCTCGGCTGGGAGCTGAGCCCATAATCACTCTTCCATCGGGGTTCTTCTGCTTGTCCTGTCCTGGCCTGGCCTGGCCTGTCCTGTCCTGGCCTGGCCTGGCCTGTCCTGTACTGTCCTGTCCTGGCCTGGCCTGGCCTGGCCCGTCTTGAGCTGCCCTGGCTGGGCCGGGTCGGCTGAGGCTAGGCCCTGAGGCCCCTGAGGACTGTGGGAAGAGCTGGGCGTCTGGGGCCAGCAGTCAGGGAATATTGCTTCAGCAAGGCTTTTGGCCCAAAAAGTATCCTTGGTCCAGCCCTCAGCCTGGAGGAAACCCCTGCCCCCAGGCCTCATTGTGTTTTCAGGATTTCCTGTTTCCTGACCGCCTAACCTATTTATGGGCCACAATGGCTGCTTCCCCAGGAGGCCCCTACTGTACTCAGGCCCATCCTCTGCAGGCCTGTGGACTTGGCCCACATGTCCTATCACAGGCCCAGCTTGGGCTTGCCCTGGGGCACGGACAGTAAATGGATGTCATCTCACATGCTAATTCGATAGATTGATAGGGCCTGCCCGGCATCAGATTGAAGGCTCTGTCTGGGCTCAGCAGGAAAGAGTATAACAGTCTACTAACCACGGGCACGTGCGATGGTGAGGGCCGTGAGCTTACAGCACCGTGACAGTTCTGGCCCCAACTTCCTTCCTTTCTCGTTCCATCTCCTCCCTCCTGCCCGCCCCCCGCCAAGCCGCAGGTCCCACCCCCTGTTTAGAACGGGCCCTGCTTTTCCCTGCCTCAGGACCTTTGCTCAGGTTGCTCTTCTGGCCTCTTCTGTCCATCCCTCACCCTCAGCAGTTAAGTCTGGTAAGATCTGTCAAATGGAGCAGACGCTGTCTAGCTCAACAACAATTCCTCAAGGCCTCAATTCAAATGTCACTTCTGGGAGGACTTCTTGTGCCCCCAAGATTAGGCCACACCCCTGATCCATGCCTGATGACATTCTACAAGAGAGGCCACCAGGTCACTTTTGTGGATGTCTTAGGTCAGGCTACTCAGCTGCAGGGCCAGAGATGGAATTTTTGTGCGCATAGTTAATTGAGAGCTTCAAACCCCATGAGAGCAAGGAAAGCACAACAGGGCAGAGGACACGGCCAGGCTGTGGAGTGATTGGCTCCGAAGGAGTCGTGGACTCCAGAGGAAAGGGGACAGGGCTGCCATCCACCCACATCATTCAGTCACTGCTCAGACCCTCCCAGGAAGCTCCAGGTGACGTGGCACCCATCGGCCAACGGCAGCCTCTGGAAGGGGATGAGCTGAGAGCAGCCAGCAGCACGGCAGCTGAGGGACAGGAACACCAGCCTGGAGATCTGGGCAGATATGAGCAGCATGCATCTAGTGTGAGATGCCCAGGGCAGGTGCAGTATCCAAGGCACTGCGGAGCTCAGAGCTGGGTACCAATGAGCCCTTAGCATCTGACAAATTAAGCTGAGCTTGGGGTAGGGGAAGGGGGGCGGCAGCTTCAGTACTGGTAGTGGCTGACTTTACAGCCTGAATCCAGGTTTGTCAGAGTTCCCCCACCCCCACCCCAACCCACCCCAACCCTAGTGCCCCCCCAGTGGGCCTGGCGTCTGTGCCCTTGTCATGCTGGGCAGCCTGGCTGTTTGTCAAGCAGGCTCTGGGAGGGCCACAGGCCTCTGTGCAGAGGGTGTTCCAGACTTCTTCCCAGCCCCCTGATAGAAGATGGTTTGTGCAGGAGACTAAATAGAAGAAGCTTCAAAATAGCCTTTTCAAAGAAGTTTTTCTGGGTCCCCCATTTTTACAACCATACCTCCACGAAGGCAGACAGATCTGCAGTGACAATGCAAAAGCAGTAAGGCCACCAGCCCACGTCTCAGTGTCTGCACTGGCTCATGACAGCCTGTGTCAGGGGGTGGCAAAAATGTCCTAACAGTCCTACGATACTCTCGGTGTGGCACTGGTCAGTTGTTATGGGCCTGGATGGGTGACCACCGTTGAGAGGCTGCATGCTACTAGGCGACTATATGTATTGGTCTAAGCTTTTTACATTTACTGTACTCATTTGAAGTCAAGGCCTCTAAAATTCAGAAATATGGCTAATCATGAAATAGGGAATAAACAATAACAAATTTATACTTCATGAGTCCATTTGACCCCTCAAGACCTGCGCCAGGGCTCGGCACTTAGTACATAACAATGGATGGATGGATGGATGGATGGATGGATGGATGGATGGATGGATGGATGGATGGATCGATGGATGGACAGACAGATGGATACAATGGATGGATGAAGTGTGGTGGATGGATGGATGGATAAATGGGTGGATGTGAATAAATAGATAAGTACCTACTTTACAAATGAAGATATTGAGGTTCCAAGAGATAATGTCACAAGTAAGTGGCAGAACCAGGATTCCGATTCAGCTTTATTAGCTCCAAAACTAAAATGAATAAACACAATGAATGTAGGTGTTTCCTTGTGCTTATGGCCCCCGACTTCACAATATAAATCATAGTTTGTGGAGTACATCAGTATGGAATGAGGAAGAAAGGAGGGGTAATGGGCCTCTGGAGAAGGGGTGAATGAGACTCAGGGAAAAGTGATATGGGGGAAGCAGCACGGTTCTTGCTGCTTCCCACGCCCCTGGTGGTGGTGCTGGTGGGTCTGCGGCCTGACCAACCCAGAGGCTGCTCTCTGGGGCCTGTCATCCAGCCTGTTATCCTGGGATGAGGGGGTCGGGTGCCAAGATGGGGTCTGGAGGAGAGCTGGGTCCCTTCGAGCAGCCTGAGGGTGCGGCGGTCCACGCCCAGGGAAGGAGTGGGGCCTGGAGGGATGTCCAGAGGCCTCGCTGAGCGTCCCGACCCGCATGAGCCCCTGTGCGGCGGAAGGCAGGGAAAGTGTGGTAGGGTTTGGGCCAGGGAAGAGAGAGGAAGGGGAGTGTGCCTGTGTTGATGGCTCCTCCAGACACCGGTTAGCGCTTGGGGGAAGGAAGAGAGAGAAACAGTCCCCAGCCTGAACAACCTGCAGAAGGTCCGTTAGTCAGGAAGGGCCCAGGTCTCTCAGGTGGGCGGGGGACAGACAGCTCCCCAGACAGTGAAATGCCAAGCCAAGCCGCAGAGCATGGAGGGAGAAAGGGGTGGCCGCTCCCTCCCACCCCTGTGTGTGGTGAGGAGGCCCCAGGGACTTGTCAGCAAACCTTTATTCAGTCCCTTTATTCAGTCGGACCTGGCTTCCAGTTTCAGGTCAGCCGCTTGTCAGCTGTGGGCCACTTACACCTCGGAGCTCAGGCTCCTGACCGGGAAACAGGGACAGTGACAGCATCTGCTTGAGGGTTGACGTGAAGGCAACCTGTATCCAGGGGGCCCAGGGACATGTTCCTACCCTCCCCACCTTGGCCTCTGGGACCCTCTCAGCAGCTCTGTTTAGGGAAACAGGCTCACACTCATATTTCAGATGACCGAACTGAGGCCCCAGGTGATCAGCTCGGGCTTGCTTCTTTCCCGTCGATGCACCTTGCCTCTCCCACCCCCGTGGCCACCGGCGCTGATGCCCAGGCAGCACTAGAACACACACATGTGTGTGCGCACGTGCACACACACGAATGCACACATGTGTGTGCGCACGTGCACACACACGAACGCACACATGTGTGTGCGCACGTGCACACCTGTGCGTACACATGCACACCCGCGTGCACACATGCGCCCACATGCACATGCGTGTGCACCTACACGCACGGTCTCACACATGCACACACGCGCGCACGCACACCCTGCCCTCTCTGCAGGGCCACCCTGGGCTGAGCGGTGCTAAGGGTGGGAGCCTGAGAGCAGAGCATGATTTTTCCAGCTGCTGGGCTCCTTCTGCCAGAAAGCGAGGGAGGAAGGAGGCATGGAGGCCACAGGAGGGGTAGGAGGGGTGTGGAGGGGGCGGTGGGGGAGGCGGCGCCCGCTGCCTGTGTATGCTCCATGAAACGATCAGTTTTTCCCTGGAAACACTCCGCAGACTCGGGCCCTCCACCCCCCTCCCGCAGCTGTCTTTTCCTGGAAGAGATGCTGGGGATGGAGAGGAAGGTTCCAGGCCCACCTGGACGAGGACAAACCGTGACTTCACAGCCCGGCTCCAGAGACCCTGCCCCACCCCATCATCGAACCCAGCCCCTAACCACAACTCTGCCTCACAGAGGGAAACTGAGGCAGATGGTCTGAAAACCACCTTCCTCCACTTTGGGTCCTGTCTACCCAGAATAACACGGCACAGTCCATGCCCTTCGAGGGGTCACAGTGGGCAGTCCCCTGCCTCGGGAAGGCCAAAGGTCCAATGACACGGCTACTTCCCTTGTGGGCCTATTTACTGGTTAATCCAGAAGTTGCTGCTTATGTCCAACTGAATTGCCCCATTTCCTCCTCTGTGAGCTGGAGAACAGACTAGCACCCACTTTGCCCACCTTCCCTCCAGGCCAGTGAGGCCAGGGGGCAGGGGTACAGGATGTGGGGCTAAGGGCAGCGGGAGGTCAAGGCCAGGAGGACAAGGCAGAAGTCCTCTGGCTTCTCACTCACTCGGCATTTCCCTCCCCACAGCTCTGGCCTAGATCTTCCTTATCTTCTGTCTCCTTCCCCCTCATTCTCTGCCTCCCCCCTCACTGAGCTCTTTCTCCCTCGCTGTCCATCTTCCTCTGAACCGATGCCTCTCTTGTGCCTTCTCATTGTCTCCCCCTCTTTTTCTAGGCGCGAGCTCCCTCACTTTCGCTTTCCACGGCTTTCTCCTTCAGGAAGCTCCCTTCTCTCCCTTTTTCTCTCTTCCTAGCTTCCTCTCTCCATCCTGCGCTCCCTCGCTGTCCCTCTCCTGGCTCCCCTGGCTCTCCGGCACTCAGGCACTACCCCACCAGCTATCCGGCTCTCCTGTGGGCCCCACCAACTCCTCGGCCTGCTCCCCGCTCCCCACTCCCCGCAGCGTTCCCAGCCCCATCGTGGCACCCCAGCTCTGCTGCTGCCCAGGCCAGAACCCGAGGCACTGTCCTGAGTTGGTCCCCATTTACTCAACTTTCAGGTCCCATCGATGGCCAGGCCACCCACCTCCGCACCACCCCAGATGCCCGCTGGCTCCACTCCTGTCTTCCCTGCTCCTGTCCCAGCTTCCATCTTCCCCTATAGGCCCTCCTCCTTCAGGCTCACGCCAGACCCCTGGGGAGGGCCCGCCGCCCTCCTGGTGAGGTTCTCTCTCTGGCGCAGGACCTGCTGGTCCCTCCGCACCTCTCCACACACCTTGCCCCCTCCTGCCACATCTCTACTGCAGGCTCATCCCTCCCCCGGGCCCTTGTAGCAGACAGAGCTGGGGGCTCTGCAAAATCACCAGTCCAACCCCTTCACTTTACAGGTGAGTCGGGGCTCCCACTGTGGGGTTCCAGGCTGGCACCTCAGATTCAGTAGCTCAGGGCTCTTTGCTCGTGGGGCTCCCTGAGCCCAGGCGCAGGCAGCCGAGCAACTCAGCAGACTGTAAATCACCACCATTGTCTGGCCGGGCCCTAGTCTCGCCCCTACTCAGAAAAGGGAAGAACAAGATTCTCCCTGCACCCGGCCCCCGCCCACCAGTCGAGAGGGCTGGCGATGCAGAAGAGAAAGGGGGTCTTTATGCCCACAGGCAGGAGGGCACCACGTCCCCTCCCGGTCCCCCTACCATGCCCTCTGGTGAAAGGCGCCTTTGTCATGTCCCCAGACTGGCCAGAGCAGACACAGAACCCTCCCTGGTAGGAGGCGGTTGCAGGAGGCTCTGGCCCGGGCGGGGGGTCACAGGCCACGTTGGGGGAGGCCTTTGGGCCTAGGGACCTGAGGAAGAAGGCATGTGATGGCAGGAAAGGAGAAAGGACACTCTCACACTGGAGCCTGCGGAAGCAGAGTTAGAGGGCCGCGTCCTGTGTCCACACTGGCCCTGACCTTTCGCAGCTGCCGAGGACTTCCTGTGGGATCCGTCACGGACTGCATTCTCCTCTGCTTTCACTGTGCCTGGAATCACTTGGCACAGCCCACCTGCCACTTCGCAGTGCTGTTCCTTCCCTGAGAGCCTGTGTTGCTCTCACCTTCTCAAAGGAGCCTACCCACCCCCTGCCCACGCTCCACTTCCCCTGGTCCCACCTTCTCACCTGCCAGCCTCCTGTGTCACTTGTCATGTCTCTATTCTTTGATCAGTCTCCCCGGCTGGAACGTGAATTCGATGAGAGAACTTAGACCTATTTATTTCATTTGTTTTACATCCGGGGCAAAACACTACGGATCCTTCTCCGAATGGACGAATAGATCACTTCATTCCAGTTCCCCTTTCTCCTGCCCTGAAAGGGAGACGCCGTGGTTCTCCGTCTGGGAACCGAGGCGTCTTTCCCAAGCTGTGCAGTGAGAGAGAGGTCCAACCGGGCTTCGGCTTCAAGGCCGTCTCGACCCCAAAAGCCATGCTTTTAAACCTACGTGTTCCCTGCCTCCCTGTGACAGCCATCCACACACAAGACCCCCTGCCTGGCGGGGCCCCAGGAAAGAAGGGCTCAGCCCTTAGGGAATAGTCCCTAGGGTGTCTTTGGGAGGTAGCTCTGAGCGTCCGGTGGCCCATTCCTCCCTCGCAGGCTGGACAGGCCCCAGCCGGGTCCTCAGACAGAGCTTCCTCGCTGAGACGGGAAGCAGCTCGGCCACTCTACGCTTCACGGCTGCGAGTCCAGCGCGGCCAAGCTGAGCCGTGTGTCACCGCGCAGGGCTCTTGCCCCCTTGGGCATCTTGGTGGCCCTCTATAAAGTGGGGCGGTAACGCCTGCCCAGCAGGTGCATCCGTGAGGTGCTCAGGCAGGCGGGAATGTGTGGGAAAGGGCTCCTGGACGTAAATATGACCCCTACCTCTCTGCAGAAGCCTGAAGATGGCAGGAAGCTCGGGGTGGGAGGGACGCCAGAGAAGGGCTCAGTCCTGGCCCCCCTCGGCCCTCGGCTGGAGGACCAGCCGAGCTAGGGGCTGCCAAAGTCGTGAGTCAGCGGTCCCTGAAAAGCCAGGCAGCCCCAGGCCTGGCAGCGTCCCCTCTGTGGGTGGGGAGATTGGAGGGGTCTCCACAGGGAAAAACAAAGCCACCCAGGCCAGGAGCCATGTGGAATCTCTCTCCCCTGAGTCTGATCCAAGGACCCAGCGTGATGCTGGCTGTGCCTGCTGGACCGTGCTAGTCCTGGAAAAGGGGTTTCCTTGTAAAGAGCAAACTTGGAGCTGCCTGCCCCTCCCCTAAAACTGCATTCACGCCCCCAACCCCCTGCCAGCCCACAGTGCCCTCGGGCCCCTCTGAGCCAGGGACAGGGCCTTAGGGAATAGCAAGATGGCCTTTCACTGTGTAGATGGAGAAATTGTCCCAGGGAGGAGCCATGAGCTGCCTGGGGTCACAGAGCCAGCCAGTGGCAGAGCTGAGGATAAGTCACTCAAAGGCAGCTGTCTCTGGCCGGTTGGACACTCCAACACAGGCAGGTTTTGACCCTCCGAGCCCCTTCTCACCCCATCACTCACTCCGCGACCCCACCCCACCCCATGCTCCAGCCACAAGGAGCCTCTTACAGTTCCTCCAACGGGCCAGGCTCTCTCCAGACTCCAGGCCTTTGCCCATGCTCTTCCTTCTACCTGGAAAGCCATCTCCCCTCTCTGTCCCCTGGACACTGGACAACTCGTACACATCCCTCAATTCTGAGCAGAGAGTAGATGTGGCTTCCTCGAAGACGTGCCCTCTTTCCTCCAGCCCCATGAAGCCAGGGTTGTGGGGATCTCTCTGGGCTCCTCCCACCAGAGAAGCCCCTCTGTAAGGAGGTGGCTCGGCCCCAGCTCCCACAGCCATGACGGCTACACAGCAGGGTGCCATGTCATGAGAAGGCCTGAGAATGGAGGCAAATGAGCTCCTCGTGGTGGAGAGTCTCTAGGATGGGGGGCAGGCCACAGGGAGCACCCCCTTCTCCCTTTCTCGCTTCCCTCCCCCAGATGCTCAAGGTAGCTTGGAGATGGAGGGACACTGGGAGAGGGAGCAGGTACCCTTCTCCCCGCCTCCCCCAACACAGCTGCCTCTCTCCTGGAAGGGCTGACCACCCCAGCTCTCGGAGGCCTATTTCTCAGTTCTGCTTTCTGAGCCCCTGCTGCCAACGGCCCCCTTCTCTCTGTATCTCCCTGTTCAAACTCCAGACCGAGGGATCCGACTGCCGTGTCCTGGGTCACAAACCAGTGCAAGAATTCGTCATCCCATCATCTTTAGCCAGGGGCCCAGCTCATGTCCACGCCCCCGGAGGCTAGTGAGTCACTCAAAAATTCATCTATTCGTTTACGTATTCATTCAAAGCACTTGCTTTGAGCACCAAACCTGTGCTGGGCACGGTCCCGGGGGCTAGGGATACAGCAGAGAGGAAAATGGCATGGACCCACACAGGCCAGTGGGCTCCTTTCTCCTCCTCAAATTTTTGGGAGCCGCCAATTTCCTCCCCGTGAAGACTGCTTTCTCTTCTCTCCTCCCCCACGAAACCCCTCCCTGCGCCCTCTCTGCAGGCCCAAGAGGCAGGCCAAGCATTATGACGCCCATGAGGGTGACAAAGCGGGGACAACCACTGTCACCATGACAACACTTAGAGCTCTGGTCCTTCATCCTCTCGGAATCCCCGCCACAGTCCTATGAGGTGCCACTACTGTCCTTCCACTTCTGTAAAATGGGAAGGCTCGGTAAGGTTAACTTGGTATCCTGAGGTCATAGGCTAGTAAGTAGAAAAGCCAGGATTCAAGCCCACATTGGAATGTCCTAAAGGAAAGGGCTTAGCTGCCGGCCACATGACTTCTCCAGGCCCAGAGTGGTCACTTCCATTCATCTCATTGCCCTAAAGTGACCCCACTGGCAGAAAGGGCAGATGCCACTAAAGGCATCCACTAAATTTGCTTTCTGTTGGGAGGGAGGTGTGGGAGGACTTGCCTGGAGGGGGGGGGCTGTGACCACAGGCTGCCTGGCCAGCCCAGTCCCTTACAGGCAGCTCATTCAGTGAAAGACACCGCCCCCCACCTCCAAATCCCCAATCATGGTCTCAAGGACCTGCTTTTTCTCCCCACTGCTGCCAGTGGCCGATCTAGGGAGTCTATGTCCACCTTCCCCACCCCCTCCAGCCAATCCAGACTACACTCAGGACACATGCTCCGTTTTCTGCATACCCCTCCCGAGCCCGCTTCCTCCCTGGCCCATCTCTCTCCTTCTACATCCTCCATCTCAGCGAGGACCGCGTCCTACTCCCCACGCCCCCGGTAATTAATCATGCAGCTGCCCTCCCAGTCAGGCCCAGCTCTGGTGTTGCTCGCCCACCCCACCACCAGGCCCCGACACGGCCATCTCTATCTCCTGGTCAGAAGCCAGTGGCCAACTCAAAATAACTATTTCCCTTCCCTCCAACACAACTGTCTCTCCTGGGGAGAACAACAGCTGCAAGGGATTAAAGGTGAGGAATTAACCAGAGAACCCCCCACCCACAGCCTACACCCAGGCCCAAACCCACAGAGCTGGAGGCCGGCAGCAGGCACAGCAGCGGGGAGCCCGCCCCACCCAACCTCCGAGCCTGCTTCTCCCAGCCCTGGAACAAAGTCCTCTTCCCCAGGAGCAGGAGGTAAAGGGAGAGCAGAAGGACAGTGGCCTCCCCCAGCCCAGTACCCTAGCTCAGCCCACACGTGGCCAGAGCTGGGCCCGCCTCCAAGCCTGGAGATGCTGCCGGGGAGTCGATGTAGAGGAACTGTGTGCTCTTAATGTAGCGAGAGCCTGGACTCCCCACCTCTGGGCCTTTGCTCTTGCTGTTCCCTCCGCCTGGATCGCCCTTCCCTTTACAGCTGGGTGTCCACACCGCCAGGCCGCTCAAAGGCCTCCTCCACAGAGCCTTCCTCCATCCTGCCACCCCCTTCCACAAAACTCAAAGACTGGCAGTTACACCTTGTACCTGACCATGCGCCATCTCCGGCAGAATTCTCCCAGGCCCCAGGCAGAGCCACCCTCCGCTGGAGGAGATGGGGGGGCTCTCTTGGACCCTGGAGTTGAACTTAACTGGCCAGGCCTCCTTCTGAGCAGGGACCCCCTAACCCAGACCAAACTCAAGCCAAAGGACAAGGGGAGGCATGACGAAGCTGAGGGGGGCCCCGAGAGAACTCTAAGCTGAGTCCCCGTTACAGAGCGCCTGGCTGCAGGGCTGCGGCTCCTTCTCTGGATGGCCCTCTGTGCAGGAAGCTGGAATCTGGCCCTGACCTGCCATTCTGCCCCCCCTCCCCCTCCCCCTGCTCAGCTGTCTCACATCCCCTCCCACCTGCCGGCTCCTCCTCCCTCTGCAGACCTCCAGTCGTCATCCCTGTGGGTCCCTTTCCTGAGGCAGCCTGATCTACTATTGCCTTCCCCCTCAGGCGCTGGTCACCAGGGCTGTCAAGGCCACATTTCCAGGCCACTTCCCCTCCCTAAGTAAACGTGAGATCTGGGGAGTCAGCACAGACCTTCCTGTGGCAGGCCCCACCCCTCCCCTCCCACCCTTAGCCTTTCCCTTCCCCGTCATCCTTTTCACGTTTAAGAAAATCTTTCATTATGTGTGTTTTTGGTGAACCACTTCATATGCTTTTGGAACTGAGATGAGATATACAT
>CM053508.1:124548200-124568688 GCA_028627145.1 Eidolon dupreanum | reverse complement strand
AGAAATATAATCAAAAGAATATATTCAACTGTGTAATTCCCCCACCCCCAACTCCAGCTAAAGCGCTCTCCTGAGCTTTGAGATACTCAATCCTCTAGATTGTCACTTATAAATGCATCCTAGAACAAGTCTTTTTTGCCTATTTAAAAATTGTATAGAAATGGAATTTCATTTATATACAATTATATATTGTGCCTTGCTGTTTTCACTCTGCGTTATGATTGTATGGTTCCCCTCTGCTGTTGCACCTAGCTGTAATGTGTCCCTTTTGATTGCTGTGTAATATTCCATTGTGTGACAATAATACAACTGATCTAATCTATTGTTCACAGACACCCTCTTCTAGCCCAGCTCTGAGGCACATTTCACATGTTTCATCATCAGGCTAATTTTGTTGAAAGCAAGGAACAGGTCAAAGAAGTCGAGTGACTGAAGAGCCCACTGCAAGGGGTTAAACAGCCTGCATCTGAGACCTGCCACCACCACCAGGGATCGCTGTGTGAGCTCAGGCACACCGATCTCTGTGCCTAGTTTTTGCATATGTAAAATGATATCTGTAAAGTGACAAGAGCAGTTCCTGTTTCAGTGTTCTGATGATTCAGTACAACAAACACCTGTAAAGTAGTTATAGCTTTGCCTGGCCCACTCAGTTTCAGTTCAGGAATGGAAACTGGGACTTGCACCCTACTTCACAGTCTTTGTACAGTTTGAATTTCCCATGAGCATGTGTTGCTTTTGTGATCCATTAGTTAAACACAAATCTTCGGCCCACAGCTTCTTACCCTCAGCCTCAGGCCCTGGAGTTTACCTGATGTACGATTGCAGAGTCATGAATCAGGAAAGGCCTCACTGCCAGGGCAGAGCTGAGTCTAGTCTTTGAGCAGCCAAGGCTGGCCTGGCCCAGCCACCCAGGTGGGCATCATCTGACCTGTCAATGCCCTCTATCAAAAGGGCAGAGCCAGCCACACAGGCGGCAGGGGGTGCCAACACAAAGGAGGACAGGGTTGGCATATGACTCCCATCAGGTGACCCGAGTCCTTGTTCCACCCCTGCCACTATTAGAGAGGCTGTGTCTCTCTGGGCTATATGGTCCTTTTCAGTGAAATGGGGGCAGAGGGGATTCAGACAAGAGCTCCAAGATCTTTTTCAGTGAATTCCATGACACTTGAGGCTTCTGGCTATGGCAGCTGAAGTGCTAGGGAAATCAGCTTGGGGGCTGTTGCCGGGCATACGTGTCTCCTTGAGAAATGCCCCAGGAGGGGGCTGGTCTGGCACAGTGGGTCTTGTTGGCCTGGCTGCAGGGGCAGCAGCCAATGGGCCAGCAGCAAATAAGGGCTGCAGTGAACCTGCTCTCCCCCAAGACAAGCCCTGTTGGGTATGGTTGCACACCTGTCCCCTCAAGTTCATATCAATTAACGAACAGTCCATTTGGAAGGCAATTCCTTCTAAAACACACCATGCCTTCCAAGGAGCTGGCTCCTGCGAGCTTGCTCATTTCTAGTCTGAGGTCCCTCGGGCCCCAGTTCCCTGAAGTAGGCTTGTCACCTCTGAAGACTGTCCTTCCTCCTTCCCCCACCTCACAACTAGTCATCATCTTCCTGGTGAGCTGGAAGGGGCCAAGGCAAGGGGCCGAGCAGTCGAGCAGTCCTTGGTGCCACAATCCACAATGGCCCGGGGCCAGCTTAGATAATACATCCCATCACCCTCACGCCCCCTCACTTCCTCTCAGATGGATA
Source organism: Eidolon dupreanum (assembly GCA_028627145.1). Taxonomy (NCBI): domain Eukaryota; kingdom Metazoa; phylum Chordata; class Mammalia; order Chiroptera; family Pteropodidae; genus Eidolon; species Eidolon dupreanum. The sequence continues at coordinate 124,566,952 of CM053508.1, read as the reverse complement.
TGTGAAGCATCTGGGAAGTCAACAGCTGCTGCTTTCCACCCCAAAGAGGGCGGTGAGGTAATCCCCATACATAGTCTGACAAGTGCCTTGGGGTGAAGGGGGCTCTGTGTGGAGGAGAGTGAGGTACTGTATTTTTCAGGAGCACTTCACTGGTGTCCTGGCACCAAAGGGAGATGAAAAGTTAACCGGGTTTTCTGGCCTCCACAAAAGCATCTTTCATCCCATAATAGACTCCAGATTGGAGGGAAGATTTCCCTATACAGTGGCCAGAGACAGGAAGCTCTGTTGAAGGCCCTGACCACTCCACCCCCACTCACTTCTCTGAGGATTCCCACTATAACCTAGAGAGCTCAGGAGACAAGCACGTGGAGTCTGACGACAGGAATGCTAATGTGAAGGATGGAGAAGCGGGACGACATTCGGGCTGTCACCTGGGCTGACGGGTGCTCCGTGATGCGGAACGGCTGATGACTCTCAAAGGTGAGAGGCAATTCCGTGGGAAAGGTGGCTCCAGTCGGATTGTCAGCAGTAACGGCAAGGGCAAAGTCCTCGAGAGCCAGACACTTGACAACTGTGAGAAATAAACACAGTCACAGAAAGCAGCAGTGGAACACCTTTCCTCCCACACCCCCACCTCCTGCAGCCCTCACCCTCCTCGGAGATTTGGTCAGGCTTATCACCCAGAGCAAGTGGCGGGGAAGGACCTGGGGAGAGAGTGGCTTCTTGCCATTTAACTTCACGGATTCGACGGATTTGAAGCTACATGCCTTTACTTCTAACAAGGTCAAAATGGCGGGTGCCGACAGGTCCAGCCTCTCCCCTGTGGAAAGGACCCGATTTCAGGGGGAGTGCTTGGGGAGGATGCGGATCTATGATGGGTTTTTGTTCTTTCTTAGACTTTTGAAATTTTTATTACATAGTATCTTTCCAAAAATACTTTTTATACAAAAAAGTGCACATATGATACAATAACCATTCTCTCCAGATGTAAGCAGTGTTCTGGTTCTGGTGTATGCTTCAGGATCATCTCCAAGTATCTACACATGCTCTTCTCTGCCCCAAATTGCCTTCCTCCCGAGAAATGTTACATACCTTAGCTGTATCTTAAGTGTTTAGCTTATGTAAACCTAACTATTTGTGCCAGGCCCTTCCACTGAGCATACGCCCTCGAGTGTGAGTGGGGCAAGCTCTCTCATGTCATTCACTCTGGTGTTTAAAAAAACATTTTTCCTATAAGCTCCTAAACGCAAGGCCAGCACTTCATCTAGAGCTCAAATAGGGAATTGGTGACCTGTCCCAGTGCTGAGGGACACTCGCTGTGCTTACTGTTACGATATGACACCTTCAGAAGGTATTTAATGGCATCTGGACTATATGCCATTTTGTCTTGAGCTTGACTTAAGACCCAATCCCTAGGAAGATGTCTCTATTAGTCATACACTATTCATGTTCTTTTCCATTTGGTTTATCTTGGAAGTTGTTCCAAATCAGTATCTATAGATCCGCCTTGTTCTTTAAGTGCTCACTGCAGGCTATTCCACAGCATGACTGTACACGGTGTCTTTGGAAAGAGTTCTATTTTCATACCGCAAAGGAAAGAGAAATGTCACCATTAAAAAAGACACAAACTAAGAACGAATGTACAAACCAAGAATATAACGTTTTATTCATTTCCAGATGAGTATTACATAGCATATACATATATTTAGATAATATATAAAACAAGGAACAAACCGTAGAAAGAAATATTGCCTTAAGGGACATCTTTAATTCTCTAAGTTCGTGGTAAATGGATCTCCCCCCACTCTGGGGCAGGCAGCAGGATGAACTCCAGCAGTCGTGTATCAAAAGACGGCTTATCCCCCACTGTACTTACGATGCGATTGTAGCATTATGACATGGTCACTGGTGTCTGCAACAAGGGACACCAAGTAGTAGACAAAAGAACACAGCACAGTGAACTAATACAAGTGTTTGTTTTTTGCACTGTCCTCCAGATAGTTTTCAGGGTCCACCCCTTGAGCTGCATTCCAGTTATTGCTGGAGGGGAAAAAAAAAAAAACAGGAAAGAGGCATCGGCTTAAATCATTAGAAAACAGATGATCAGTGCCGCTGACACTGTGACACTAGAAGGGATGCTGCGCTGCGGGGAAACGCACACACGTCAGCAAGAGGCAGGCATGAAGCACCCACCACTGGATCAAGGGAGACCGATCGGCTGAAAGCCACGTGGGGCTGAGAAAGAGGCTCCAGTGGAAGGCCTGTGGGCAGCAGAAACAGGCGCCCGCCCCTCAGGCGGGGCGGGCTCATCTTGTGGAGGTGGAGGGAGCAGTTAACGGGACACTTGACAGATCGCTCCTGGTTCAGCGCTGCAGGCGGGGAAGTCTGGGGTCTGCGATGGAGATGGAAAGGCTCTCCGCTCTCCTTGTCCACACAGAGGCTCTGCAGCTCAGCTTAGAACAGAGCAATCTCCAGGCCCCCGCTTCCCCGACCCCCTGCCCGGTCCTCGGAGGAAGGCCGGCTTACCTTAGCCTTGTTCTGAACTGGGAGATAGAGTTTGAACTCTGCTGGCAGTTCGTCTTCCGAGTAGAGTCTGTCTGAGAAGTAAACCCGTCGAATGCGACAGTTCGCGTGGATCTGTGGATGCAGTGACTTGTTTTGAGAGACTGAACATGACTGTCTTTCCTCACTTGCCGATTCTCCTAGACCACCCCCACTCCCCACGGTGTGTCAAAGCTGCATTCATTTTGCAACGCCTGGGCTTGGCCTAGGGGGTGGACTGTGACAAGAGGGAGATTTTGCTTATCGTTTTCTCCCACTGGATCTAAGCAAAATCCTGAATAAGTCCTGGACCCCTTTGAGGTCCAAGCCCACCAAACAGTAACTTGGGAACTTGAGCCAGAAACCCACACTGTTCTGTCACATGGGACACAAGCCAGTAACGGCCCACGGTTCACGCCCCCCTCTCCCATTTGGGGCTCCATCTGGAAAAGGACCCCGAACCTGCACTCTTAGCGTCTCAATGTAATTTGTGCCATACGCCCGCCGAGTGAAGTCTGACAGGTTGAACTGAATCTGGTTCCAGCCGTCGTCCAGTCGCATGGGCATGGTGCAGATGAAGGGCTTGACCCGGGTGGTGCTCTGGTAGTTACTGGCCCGGAACCGCCGACGCACATTTTTGTCATCTAGTACCTTTCAAATATAGACAAGAGTCACATTCACTCCATCTTGGAAGCAGCAAACAATCTTGCTACGGCAAGGACCTGTACTCCCACAGCCCAGTTTCCCAAGGCTGAGACCCAAGGGAGAATAAACAGACCAGACACAGGTCACATTAGATGCAGATGGCCTGGAAGTAGCAAGTTTATCTTATTTGTTGTCAAGACAACACCAGCTGCTTATGTCATATGACACATCCATTATCCTTTTAGACCATAGGATATCATAAACATTCTTCCCTTTGAAAAATAAAATACTAAAATAGAGACAATCAATAACCCAGTATTAAATGGTTTACTCTCCAAATGGACACAATTCTAACCCTTAAGCTTTGAAATCTTGTAGCTATGGATTAGATTTTCTAGACGCTTACTGTGTTTCTTTAAAACCTGGCATTAGATTCTGATTACTAATACCAAATTTATGTTATAATAATAAGGGCCAAATCAAGCGTATAGCAAAAGCAGAAAAGAAGACATACAAAAAGATAAAGATACTTTCCTAGGGCCACCTTTCCCCTACAAGTTGACAAGATACCTCTCCGGTACGCCAAGAGTGTACACAGGCATATGTACATACTTACCTGTACTTCAAAGGTAAAATATTTCTTCAGGTTTTTGATAATCATGACAAGGAAAGGAAGTTTAATTCCCAATGTCTTCTTTGGGTCTGCAGGACATGTGATATATGTGGTGCTACAGAAAGAGGAAATACCGATAAACACACTAATCTTTGTGGCACGCATGGCAATAACACATGGTCCAAGAGGACAAACTGGAAGGCAGATCTAAAAGATCCAGATACGTCAACTAATAAATCTCTCAACCCTTAAGTCATCCAATGCTTTAAAAAAATGCTGGACTCTGAAACAAAAGCTTAACACGAACTAGACATCAACAATAAAATACCTGAAAAGCAAAGCCAGACCAGTGGATCTGAGCGAATTCTTCCAGTGAGAGAAGATCCGATTCTGGTCCAAGAGAACCAACGAATGATAGAAAACCCAAACTAAGACCACAGTGGCTCTGAAAACCACAATGGCCACCCATTCGGTGATTACTGCAACACACCCCACCCCATTCTGCCACACACACACACGCCTTGGTTAGATATTAGTAATAATAGCTAATTCTTACATAGTGCTTACTATGTGTTTAGCAGATTCTAAGTGTTTTATACACATTCACTTATTTAATCTTCACAATAACCCTATAAGGAAGATGTACTGTTATTATCCCCATTTTACAGATGAGGAAACTAAGGCTAAGGAGATTAAATAAACTGCCCAAAGTAAGCTCTAAGTAGCAGGTGAATTCATACTGGGTGGTCTGTGCCATTCATCTCTCTAGGGTACTGCCTCCCTGGAGTACAATGACTCTGGGAGAACAGAGTGGCGACCTACCTGACATTTGTTCCTTCAATCTCTAGCACTAGGGACTGGATGTCGTTATCGGTGATTCTTTTGATGTGGCCATTCCGCACCTATACGGAAGAAAATTAAACTAGTTTCAAAGAAGTTAGCACTGAAATATTTGGCAACAACTTTGTTAAGATTCTGAAGGCTGAATGGGACCATTTAAAGAAAAGCATGGTGGCCCAAGGGGCATAACACTGCAATTTGTGACATGTTATGTCGAAGGTTTTATGTATGCAAACCATGCTGTTATCGCTATACAGGGTCCCATCCACCACCACAGGAATCGCAGGCAATTTGGCAATCTGTAAATCAGGATAAATTTCTTTCCAAAGAAATCAACCCAGTTCAGATTCAGCTAACATTTACTGAGATCCTACTATGCTAGAACATTCATATACATTCTCTCGCCTGATTCTATCACCACCAACAACAAAAACTACAAAGCAGGTGGTACTGTTTCCACTTTACAGATGTGCACATTGAGACTCAGGGAGTGAAAATGACAGCTCCTAAGTAAGAGAGGCAGGATTAACAACCAGGCTTTCCACTGCCCCACACACTGCCTCATGTACGGCTTCAGCCAGAAGGACAAATACTAAGTGACACTGAGGAGGCCACCAAAAAATAGAAGCATCATTCCCCTAGGTTTACTCCTTCATGCTTCCTCATCATCTTTTCCCTAAGTTTTCTACTTTTTCAAGTATGAACTCATCCCATCTGTGCCACACGCAGAAGCCTTCTTTAGCATGTTCAGCCCACACCAACCTCTCTCTCCTGTCCAATTTGTTTTTCTGGTTCATGTGGCTCAGACTACATAATTTCGCACTTCAACCAACATTGTTTTGTATTATTTCCTGCATAGGTAGGAGGTACACGGTGGGAAGGAATCAATATTCGATACAGCTTCCTCCTCTCAAAATATTAGGAAGAATTATCTTCAAACAATAAACTCTTAAGCACCTAACATGGACAGAGTATGTGCAAAGATGCTTCTGAGACAGGGCCAGACTGTTAGGGCTGAATGTATTAACATGAGGAAAAGATCAACCAGGTTTAGAATAGGGTTCATCAAAGACAAATATGGTCTTTTTCTAGGCATAGTTACAATAGCTGTGTTGGGCTGTCATAATCAATCACTCAATCATTTGGCTTTCCATTAGATTTGCATAGGGAGAGAACAGTGTCGAGTCTGTCTAATGGTTGTATTTTTCAACATAGATTATTAATAATATGTCATTTTGTCTTAGATATCAGTCTCTGAGCTCTGTTACTGCCAATCTGATCCACTCGTGGTGTGCCTGGTGTTCCTCAGGTGACATCTGATATCACCGTCCATCTTTTTCTACAAAATGCAACTGAGTCTTGTCTCCTCAGAAAAGTATATGCTCAAGGGTAGGTAGGGGTCAAGTGTTAAGCATTGTTTGTATCTTCTACAATGCATAGAACCATGCTAGCTGGGCCTAAAGTAAGCATTCAAATATCTGCTGACTTCTGGAATTCGTCACCTAAAGAGTTGGCACATATGAATAGTTTTAAAGAAGATTTTTTAATAATTCCTAGATAACATATCTACCCTGGACTATTAGAGGAAGCCAGAGGTCCCGGGGTATATCACAAAGCCCGTGAGGCTGCCCACAGGAAGATTGATGTCCCGCAAATCACCCTGTGTTGCCCACTGCCAGGGGGAAAGGCTGGGTGAACGGGCCCCAGAGTCCTGCCAATATAGCATTTCTTGGGTTCTCAAGACACAAACGTCACATTGAAGTGCTTCTCAAACAAAGCCAGTGACATCTGATGCCCTCCTTCTTTGGATTCTAGGCCTCTTTCCAAGGGAGATTAAGAGCACGAAGGCTCGGGTCTGGGTAACTAACACACACCAACACTGCCCACCTCACCCCCACCCAAAGTGGTGAAGAAGAATTAATCAAGAAGTTATTCCCAAATAATGTGATGCAGTCACATCGGTAAGAGCAAACATTAATTTTATAACATTCCACTAATTATTCTCTGTAATACAACTTCATTTTTTTCTTAAAAAGGTACATAACATTCTAACAGATGGTTAAATTGAAAGGATGAAGTAATTAGGGCCCAAGGGTTACCACTGCTAAAAGGCAACACGTTGCAATTTATCCAACATTGTTTGAAAGTATGGCCTCAAATCTCACATCCCCAAGGTCTCCAGCCAGAGTCAGCAAGAAGCCGCCCTCAGCTCCAGGAAGCCTAGCCAGATCTCAAAGGGAGTGAATGTTAGGAAACTCGCCTTCTGCCCATCTCAAAGTTTATAGCAGATGACTTCATTCTAGCAAATCTGACTATTCAGGTCTTTCCAGAAGAAAACAATGCCTTATCCTGCGTGTGGACGCCAACGGACTGGAAGCCAAGATGGACTAAGTGCCCAATGCTTCTTATTCAGAGATGAGCTTTTAGTTGGACTTTCAATAGCTTCCTGAAATTTCTTTCAACCACACATCAACAACCATACAAACTTAATTCTTACAAAATTAATTAAGGTAGCCCCAAAACAAGAGAACTCAGAGGAAACAAGGCAGTTTTTTCAAAGGAATTCTCATCACTCCCTCTAGAGTTTTAACCTGGCTGGTGGTGAGACAAGCGAAGGACAGCTTTGCCCAAGGAGAAAGTTCAGTCTTCAAAGAATAAAAACACAAGTATTTTCCTATTACAAGCTGCCTGAGCTTTGAAATCAAATTAAGTTGATTTGTTAGTGAATTACGATTTTTCTCCTTTATAAAGTTCAAAGGGCTGCAAATACAAACTCACTGGAAGACAAAAGTGGGGTGGGGTTGGGGGGGCTGCAATTAAGCAGATATATGAGCACTTAAAGAGTGGAAAACTTTCCAAAACCTCTTCTCTAGGCTCCAAAACTAGGACGGAAGGGGAAATGAGGATGGACGATTTGAGGCAAGTCTTCCTAACCAACCTGGCAACATAATATGGCTATCATCGCTTTAAACTGTAAAGGTCTTCCAGGAAGCAACTCCCTCCTCAGTCCAGCTCCTGACAAACACATATAACAAGACATATGGCCTCAGAAAGCATCGACTGCCTTTCCTTAGCTCCTTCCATTTCAGAGGGCGCTAGACAGGCCTGGCTTTGAAATGAAGATAAAATGAACTGGTCAGCATTTATTGCTCAGGATGGACGCAAGTTTAATCTTACTTCCCTCTCTAAATTAGAAAGCGTCAATTGTTTTTGACTTATTCTTTTATTTGTATTTCATGACACACTCCAACTACCAAAGTATTGCCTACAAGTGTTTTATTCCTCCAAAACTAAATAAATAAAGCCAATCTTACATTTTAAACATTTCATGAACTCTCCCCTCCCCGGCCACGCCGAGGCATGAGCTGGAGGTACTTTAGAAGCTTCAGAACCCAGGCTACTGACGATTACAAATCAGAACGGTTCTCAGGCTCAGCAGACACTGAGAAGGGAGCCATCAAGCCCTCTTGCAACCACTCTCCCAGGCTTTCCAAGGTTGCTGGGGCAACTAATAAAGAACACTGATTTTCTTTTTTTCAATGTAAGCCCCAGGGAGGAGGGTCAAGCTGAGGGGAAAAAAAATACTACTGGGATAGGAAGGAAGCTGGCCAATGCTCTATATTTCTACAAGTGTTTTAAAAATAACACGAGTTGTATTCATTCCCTACCCCCCCCCAACCTTTCATTTTTTTCTGGCTCCACCCACTTATCCTGGCAGACAGCTGAACCCTCAGCCATCTGGCATCCTAGTCTTAATGACACATGTTCCAATTTACATTAAGCCATTAGAGCTGTCCATTTCAGCAGGAATATTTCTGCTCTGGGGTAGGGGCTGGGCTCTAAGTCAGAAAACAGGCAGAGGGAGACCTCTGTGGGGAGAACTGGGCATAGCTCTGACTCAAGGCCTTAGCCTTGCTGGCTCCAATGGGGTCAATGGCTTTTTATTCTTTGCTGCACTAGACAGAAAGAAACTATCCAGACAGCAGACAGGCAGCTCTGGGCATATACAACCATCCTTAGTTAAAGTAAGGACAATTATGTGCATTGCTAACCAGTCTCTTCCTAACAGTGCCTTGAAAGGGAAAGTATAAGTAAAACCCAGGCCTTCACCCAATTATAGTGAAAGCTGTTACTCAGAATAATGAGGAACATTGTCAGACTGACCCGGAGAGAGTCTGAAAAAACAGTTTACTACCTTCATCTCCAAATGTCCCCACTGCTACTGGAAATTACATCAGTTTAACATGAACCAACCAAGTTTCCTAATTAGAAGCTAGGGCGTGGGAACTTTTTTCTAGAGACTTTGTTCGTTTTTTAAATTAGGAACAGGGAATGGGAATCTAATACTATCCAGCAACAACCACAAAGATTCTATTATTTAGTTTGGGAACAGAGGAGAATCAGGAGCCGGTAAGAGAAAGACAAGGCGAGAGGAAAGAAAGACAGAAGCATGTATGAATTAACATTCTTATCTAAAGACTTTTAGGATGTTACCAGTAAAGACTGAAAATGTTTTACACAGGCTTAAGTAGGAATAGCACCTACTGGTATTTTCTTTACAAACCAGAAATAATGTTTACATTACATGTGAGTCTTTTAATAAATGTAATACTTGCTGGGCCTAGAAGTTAAGGAAACATTAAGAAACCCCTAATTTCTCCTGAGCTCTTGGTTTGAAAAATTACAAAGATCTCTATTGGGAAGCTTACAGTCTAGCCAGGAATGAACATCTTAAGAAGTTAGTTTCAAGTGTGATGAGTATGATAAATAGCAGAGGTTCTGTAAGTGGATATAGATTAACCTGAGGAAGTGCCTTTAAGCTGTGACCTAGAGACTGATGTAGAGGAGGAGTGAACCCCACAGAGGGACCAGCAAGTACAAAAGCCTGAAGGTGAGAGAGAACAGGAAGTCTCTCAGGTCAGCAGAAGGTCACTGCTAAGACAGGCACCTGGCGGGGGGGTGAGCCTGCGAAACTAGTTAAGTAGGCACAGACCACGTTAAGGATTTTGGACTAGGAAAGCCACGGTACAACGACTAAATTATTCTAATTTCAGAATTCCGGTTTTACTGTACTTATTGCTAGGCATCTGAAAACTGGGCTCGATTATAAACTATTTTACTCTTGGGCAAATTCTTCAGTCCCCTGCCTGATTTAATACTGTGCGCCAAAACTCTATTGCGAAGCATCTTATATACATCTTCATTTCATCTCCATAACCATGAGAAGGAGGCGGCATTACTACAAGAGAAAACTGAGTAGTTAAGTACTTGCCGAAGGTTACACAGCAGAGGACATAGGAAAGAGCCAGGTCGCAAAGCCAAGGTGTCTGATCATGCTCTAGCATTGGGGTTTCGAGGAAGAATAGTATCCCGTTAAGGAACTTGTAGTCTAATAGGAGATAGTTCACTTAAGCTCCCAGTGAAGTAAGGTTTAACGTGAGATTAGAAGGATGAGACGAGAGGGGCTGTGACCTCAAAGAGTGTCTGATAAACGCAGGTGTTACAAATGTAACGCAGGTGTTACAAATGTAACTACACTCACAAATATGGAGTTCCCAAATTCACTGGTATGACATCCACTCCTCATATCCATAAGGAGACACAGAGCCCAAAGAGAAACCGAACCTAATTCTTCCAAGATTATTTTCACAGAAAACAAAGTACAGAAATTCTCTCTCCATAAACTCAGGAAGGAGAATAATAAAGTCTTGTGAAATCAAAATAATAACTAAAAACAGGCACTATAGCCAATATGTACCTCCTGACTGGGTCAGGGTCATTTCTCGACAAATGTGGACAGTTCTCCCCTCTGTCTGTCAAGCTCTTCCCTTATTACAATTTTGCCTTATTCTCAGGAGCAGAGAAAATATCTGCTTTAACTTTGTATCCCCTCAAATCTACACAGCGCTTGTCACCTAGCTGTTGCTCAATAAATCTTTGATAAGTATATCAATTCCCAGTGTTTCCCCAACCCGAATGGATTCCCAACACTTTCTGAGGACTTCATAATGCAGCTGAGAAAAGGCACACATATATCGAAGCCTATGTATCTGGCCCCAAACTTTCCCTTTTCCTCCCTTTCCTTCCCTTGCTCCAGGGTAAAAATCCACAGCTAAACCCTTTTCAATCTAGTTTAAAGAAAAAGAGTGGAAACGTATAATTAACTTTTACTATTATAAGAATTTTGCTTAAAATGAGTGTTCTTCTAAAGGTTTTCTTTGTCAAAACGTCTGTTTAATTTACTTCACGTAACCCCGACAGTCAATTGAACAATGTTTTCACACCTGTTTATGTCATTAGGGTACCATCCGACCTCTAGTGGCGTTGCTAAGGGACACAGTGCACCATGGTTACTTTGCTTTAATATTCTGTGTGTAAACATGCTGACTAGTCAAAAAACTGCATTTGAAAAATAAAACACACTACAGAAGATCAAGCCCAGAAAGGTTAAAATGGGCAAACTCTGATCATCAAAGTTCCGCCTAATAGAAATGCTGAGGCCTCCCCCTCCACTGAACTCTGTGTTAGTAAGGTCCCTGACTTGCTCTGAAGGCCTCTCCTAGATCAAGTCCCATTCTCTGTTACAGTTGCCTTATACTGACACTGTTATAATTCCAGGTTCAACTGGCAAGCAAGGCCACTTTTTCCACGACTTCTGACAGCCCATAATCAAGCTATAGCTGGGAAGCCTTACAAAGTTCTCACCAAGTATCCTGGTACACTCACTCAAGGTTCTCTTTGTAGAGGTGCAATTTCAGAGCTCAGAGTGTTTTATTTCAATATGAACAAAACTGAAAACCTCAGTGATATAGGGGAAAAGTTAAGGGAACTGCTTTCCTATGTAAGACTCTTGGCATCAGCTTGTGGATAGAATCATTATGAGAGTTCGTCAGATTTTTCATATATGCATAAGACCCAAACTCATTGCACTCAGATCTTTCAACTCTCTTATAAAAATAACTATGAATACACCACCCTCAAAGCTGCTTTCAGAATGTAGAACTCCCTACTGGTGACAGACAGTAGGCTGCCATGTTCTTTTTCAATCTCTGTAAGGCCTCAAACTCTCATCTGTGGATAAGGGAAGACAGAAAGTTGTTCCGAGATGCAATCCAAAATTCTTGGCTTCATTACCAATAAAATGCCCATTTAGATTATTCCACATTCATCTCTATAAAAACATCATTCGACATACAATCCTTCTTCATCCTCCCCCAGGAGAGCAGTACCATTATATCCTAGATTACTAGTCTTCCACGGCAGAGTGCCTACTCTAACTTATAATCAAAAAAGGGTACAGTTGACTGGGAATTTGCATAAGAAATATCGACAGGGTAAAGGGGGTCAAATATATGGTGACAGAAAAAAAATCTAAATATGGGAGGTGAACACACAGTGTAAATATATATATGCTTTATTGTTAAAGTGTACAGCTGAAACTTACTGGATTTCGCTAACCAATGTCACCATAAAAATAAATAAACAAATGAATTGAAAGGAAATAAAATGAAATATCAGTATAATAAAGTGCAGATCAACTCATAGAGTGCTAGACACACATGTCCTGTACCCAACATCTCCCAAAAGTGGACAGGGTCAATCTCCTGGGGTCAGTGAAAGTATCATCCTGTGGATGCCTGAAGAAAGATAATGAGGCTTGTACTCCGCTGTGAGCTCATTAATCCAGTCAAGACTTTTATCACCATTTGGCAATTTTCCTGATGGAGAAATCATATACTGAAGGCACAGGACAGACCCCAAGTCACAGGGTGTGTGGAGTAGGTGCCGAAGGCCACCAAATTTTGACTTATTCAGAAATAACAAAAGGAAGGAGGCAAACGAATGAAACCCAAACATAACTGGTTCTAGCTGGTTAAGGATGCCTGGAACAAAAGCTCTGTGTCTAGTGCCCACTACAGTGCCTGGCACAAAAGAGGATATCAGTAAATATTTGTGGAATCAATGAACAGCAGTTCCTTTCAGCTATACGTTCCCAAAAACAATCTCAAGTAAGTTTACGAATTTCATGCTATGAGACAGGGACTATCAATCCCATTCTATAAATGGGGAAACCAAGCTCTGAGGAATTGACTGCGGCGACGGACCACACTGATCTAACCGTACCACGGCCCCAGGACACTTAAACCCCAGCCACGCCCACCCACATGTACCCCTCGCACCGGTGCTTACACGACGCCCCACCTCGCGTTTCAGTCACACCAGGCTGGGGACAGGGCACGGCAACGACTGCCTGGCCCCAACTCGGCTCAATGACCGGTCCCGCAGAGCCCGGGCAAAGACAGGGCGCGGCCCCTGCACCCCGCTCCACCGCCGGCCCCAACCCCTTACCTTCTTGTCCCAGATCTGCAGGGGCTTGCTGCCGATGCTATAGAGGATGGAGAGGAAGCCGCTTTGGAAGGTGTTTTTGAACATCTCGCAGGCGGCCTTACCCTCCGCCGCGCGGGAGCAACCGAGATATGGGCACTTAGTGGCGAAGTGTAGAACAAGGGGCCGGCCTTGGATCAAACAAGGGATGCTGCCCTGCTGACTTCCGGATTTGGACGCGGGACACTGCGTCCGTGAGTTTCAGCTTCCAGAAGACCTAAGAAACCCAAGACAGAAACCACAGCAACTGCCACCCGCGCCACTCTCCTCGTCTTAAATGGAGGCAGCGGGCCGCCCGTCGCTTAAAATGGATCCCTCCGCCCACTTGAGCCCGCCCCCTGAGTCCGCGAGGCCCAATCCCGCCACAGAGTTTACGAACTTCCTGTTCCTTCCGCCTTTAAGCTCCGCCCTAGTTCCGCCTCCTAATGAAAAGAACTCCGTTGCCAAGGGATTATTTTGCCTATCGTTGTATCAGGCGGAAGGAGACAGAGGATTAAAGAATGTGTTGTTGAAACTTCGTGGTGTCATGGAAACCTGGAGGGGGTGGGGTCAGGGGGCGGGACGATCAGGCCCCGCCCCCTAGAGGGCAAGGAGGAGTTAGAAGCTCAAAATAAAAGTGGAGCAAGGCGGGGTGGCGTGGCTAAGCAAGTGCTCACCTGGAGTCTCGCGAATGCTAATATACGATAAGGGTAAAGCAGCTAACCAGTATTGATCAATAACTGTGCTAAGCGCCTTGTAAGCATCATTGCTTTAATTACTGTTAGGGTCACTATGAAGACTCCGCATAGGGACCTGCAACAACTATCATTGTCCCATTGACCATGGTTAGGGAAGCAAGTGTCTTTTTTTTTGGAGCTAAGAGTTCAGCTTCTCATTTAACCAGCAAAGACTTTCTTCAGACTCTCAGTAAGCAATTCAATTAAAAAGCTGAAATTAGTTTACAGCCATGCCACCCTGAACAAGCCAGATTCTATCCGATCTCGGAAGCTAAGCAGAGTCGGGCCTGGATAGTACTTGGATGGTAGACCACCAGGAACACCAGGTGCTGTAGGCATTAAAAAAAAAAAAAGGAGGATTGTAAGCTGACGAGGTCCTTGCAATCTGTGAGGTCAACCTAGGGTTGCCTTACCTAAAAAAAAAAATAATTAAAAAAATAGCTGAAATTAAAAAGCAAAAAAATAAAAAAGAAAGAATACACGACATATCTTAACTTGTGGGGTACAGTCAAAGCAATACTCTGAAGACAATATATCTCCTTAAACGCATTATTAGAAAACAAGAAAGCCGGAACGCTAAGAGAAAAAGTAGAAATCAAGAAAATTAAACAAAATTAAGTCAGGTTAGTTGAGTCGATTCAACAGCCGGAGTTTTTTTTTTTAAAAATAATACTCAGATCATTCTTTTTAAAGACATAAAATACGCTGTGATATTTTAAGTGTGGAAGAAATCCAAAATGTTGGAGACCAGTCTCACTCATTATCTACATAGATACTATACTCTGTGCTCAATCCTGTGATGGGTATTGTGGCTGACAAAAAAGAATTTTGCAGCTAACTTCGTCATCATAAGAGCTAATAATAGTTAACATCAAATGAGCATGTATTATGTGTCAGGCACTATACTAAGTGCCTTAGCCTTTATTAAATCATCATTTAATCCTCACAGCAACCCAATGAACAATTGAGCCAGAATTTCCAGACATGGGAGGAAAATACATGAATTGTACGAAAGTAGAAAGTTTTATATGAAACTGTTATTTTTTAATGATTTGGAGGGACTCTATATACTAAGGCCAGTGAATAATTTATCACTTGTTATTAAATTTTTCAAAATATCCTAGGTAGAAACACAATTATCATACATTAGATTTTCATGTGCACTTGAGTCTATTGCAGGATTTTTTATTCTGTTCCACTGAACACTGACAACACCAAATGCTAGTAGGGATGTGGAGCAACAGGAACTTTCATTCATTGCTAGTGGGAATGCAAAATAGCACAGCCACTTTGAAAGACAGTTTGGAGATTTCTTGCAAAGCTAAATATACTCTTACCAGAGGATCCAGCAATCTCGCTCCTTGGTAATTACACAAAGGAGTTGAAAACTTATGTCCACACCAAAACCTGTACTTGGACATTTATAGCAGCTTTAATTGCCCAAACCTGGAAGCAACCAAGAAGTCCTTCAGTAGGTGAGTAGATAAACTGGTACATCCAGACAATGGAATACTATTTAATGTTAGAAAGAAATGAGCTATGAAGCCATGGAAAGACATGGAGGAAACTTAAAAGTATATTGAGAGGCCGATCTGAAAAGGCTGTCAGAATCCAATTATTGACATCCTGGAAAAGACAAAACTATGGAGATAATAAAAAGATCAATGTTTGCCAGGGTTGTGGAGGTGTGGGAAGAGATGAATAGCAGAGCACAGAGGACTTTAGGGGCAGTGAAAATAATTTTGTAGCACCCCCAAACCCCAACTACTCATCCCCCATACGCTGCTTTATTCTTTTTTCGTAACACTATAACCACTTGATAAGTCTATACAGTTACTTATCTGTCTCCCTGCACTTGATTTTGAGCTTCTGAGAGAATTTGATCTGTCTTGCTTACAGATATATTTCCAGTACCCTAACCAAATGCCCGGCCAAAAGGGGTATGTGGTAATTATGTGTTGAATCTGTGAATTAGAGTCACAGACTTGGGATTTCTGGTCATTGCAGGCCCAGCACAGGCTCTGTCTCTCCTGGCCTCAGCAGCAACAGATACTTCTAGACAACAGAGATCTTCTGCTCAGAATTAGGACCACCCATCTCATTTGCCTGCTTACATTTCTTTTATTGACCATGTAATCGCCCCAGTTAAAGTAGAAACACCTTCAGCATGTATGGGCTTAAGTGCCTTGAATAGATAGCCCTTCAATGAGCAAGCTCATGGAGAAACAGAAGTACTTACTTCTAACTACTCATTTTCAGTGAAGGTCCACATGAACCATATTCAGTTCTTCCTGACACTGAGGTTCAAAATGTATTGTGATCATGGCCTTGGCTACAGTAAAGATTAATCAAAGGTTTGGAGAACATAAATTAGTGTTTGGCAAACATGAGTTTGCTCCTACTGTGGACTTGATTTTGGCATGCTTCTTCCAGGTGCAGACTGTCTTCTGTGCATGTGTCACGCACGGCACCCAGCACAATACCACCACCATGACGAGCACACAATGAATGAATGAATGAATGAATGAACGAATGAATGAACTAGAGCCGAATGATAACTTCTGACATTTACCTTTATTTCAAAGGCAATGTAGGCCAAATTAACCTAAACCTAAAGATGTCTCTCACAGAAATACACATTAAACACATTTCTTCAAGATTGTTTTCTTTTCATCAACAGGAAGGTATGTAAGGACAATACACAAGAAAAATCTTGTTAATAAGTTGCTTCCTTCAATGATTATACAATTAGAATGGGGTAGATGAGTCAGTTTTAAAAAGTAATAAATGAAAAGAGCAGAATCTAACGAGGCAGTAAAGTGATTACAGTCGGGGCAGTGGGTTCAGAAACTCAACTGATCTGAATCAGGTCATTAAAAGTTGCAGAAGAGGTGAAGTAATTGGGTGAGGTGCAAGATACAGAGTGATCTTGGTATCCTACTACTACAGGAAGGAGACTGCTTTGCTAGCCTGCAGTTCAGGTAGAACCATCACAGAAGTAGCAACTTGTCCTATGTCCAGACCAGAATCTCTGACCATGAACAAATCACAGTCCTGCATTTAGACTGAATATGTCACCTTAATCAGGTGTCAAAACACGCACACAGATTATGGTAAGTAAATCGAACCCATATTATCAGTAATCTGTGTCAAAATAAAGAATAAATTTCTGATTATTGTGACATTAGCTTGTTATTTAAGATATTTGAAGGAGCTAAGATAACTCAACGTGTTAGAGGATCCAATATTTTGAGTTTGAAATGCTTAAAGGAATTTGAAATTAGGTTTGTGATATTTTAATTTAAAAATATCTAAAAATTTAAGTTTATAAACAATGAATATTTAAAAGATTTTGATTTATTAAATCTGTAAGTTTAGGCTTAGATATTTACTATTTGGGCACTTAGAGAGATTTAATCAGATTTTAGGTCTTTCAAATTAGCTATTGAAAGTGTGCAAATCAAACACATTAAATTTAATGTAGGTGATTTTGAAATGTCTAAGAAAACCAGATTATGCGAGTGAGCAATATTTACGGCTTAAGCCATTAAGTTTTGAATTGAGCATTGATCAAAAGTTAAGCAAAAATGTTCATATTTATATACAAAACCAACTAGTTTGTAGTTATAACAAGATTTAAGTTGATTTTAGACATAAGACAAATTGGATTTTTAAATGTACAGCCTTAATAGCCAAGACATTATTTAAAACACGAGGAGCTGTAAGAATCCAAAAGCGCGAAAGCACTGATCAGATGCTAAATCCCAGTGGACAGCATCCATTCGTTTCAGTCCAAGCCCAGAAACTCAGAGCACCCGGCCTCCAAGAGGCACAAGGGACTCAACACACACTGTAAGGCAGAGTTTATTCTTCAGCCCGCCTTGCTGATGGGGATGCGGAGGAATAGCAGTGAGGTGTGGAGCTGTGCCTGGAGAATCACCCCTGAGTGGGCAGCAAAGAGTGTCTGAATGACTGGCGTGTTTGGGGAGGACCACTCAACCCCAGCTCCAGTGGTTACAGCTCCAGCAGCCTTGATGACATTAGTAAAAGGGCCAGTGGTGGGCATACGAGGCTCCCGCTAATCTGGCAGTGAAGTTCAAATGGGACTCTGTTGGGGCTCTGTACATTGTTATCTTTAAACTTTTATTTTTAAACTTGCATACAGTAAAATGTACTCTTTTTGGTGTACAGTTTCGACAAAGGCACGAAGTCACATAAGCATTGCCACACTTGGAACAGTTCCATCACCCCCCAAATTCCTCCATGTGCTACCCCGAGTCAAACCCTCTCCCCACAAAACTCCCTTAAACCCTGATAATCGTAGATCATCCCTACAGTTTTGCCTTTTCCAGAATATCATATAAATGGAATCATTCAGTAGGTAGCGTTTTGCGTCCGGCTTCTTCACTTAGCACAATGCTTTTGAGATGAACATTATTCTAACAGTTTGTGGAATATTTTGTAAGCGTTGCTCATCCATTCCGCTGCCCACCCCTCTGGCCAGAGATGTTTTAAAACATTTGCAAGCCCTCTGCATGCTTACTTTTGAAGTCTTCTCCACAGCATTGCAAACATATTAAAAGGCAGCCATTCTTCATATTCGATAACTTTTTTCCTATAATTTTTGGAAAGATCTTAGAATTTGCTTTTGAAATTATTTGAATTGGTGATTGTGACTCTTTACTAATTATGAGAAAAATGTTTTTAAAAGCAAATACTGAATTTAACCATTAACGAAGTTCACAGGAATGGAAAGACATTTAATCACATTTATATTTCTTTTACAACTTCCTTATGTTAGAGCTAACGCCTTTTTTTTCAAGTCTCAAACATTTCTGTAGACCCCTAGAGAGGAACAGAGCTTGGGCACCAGGCCCCAAGTGCTTGACAGAGCCCTACAACAATCCTATGACTGAAGGCATCACAGTTCCAACCTATACCAATGAGAGAAGGGAATGGAAGACTGCTTTCTCTGAATCATAAGTGTCCTTTGTTAAAAAAAAAAAAAAAAA
>CM053508.1:124489774-124547700 GCA_028627145.1 Eidolon dupreanum | reverse complement strand
GATGCTGACCACTCCATGCAAGCCAAGCCTCGAGTTTGGCAGTCCACCCCCTGATCCCCATCAGACCTGATCCACTTTACTGAGGACAGCCTGGGACTAAGGATTAGATGACCGTATTTACAGAGGGAAAGGGCCGAGTCCACTCCGAGAGAAAATGGAGCTCAAATGTTTTTCTCTCCCTGCAGGTGGCTGTCTGGCACGGCCTGCACACCACTTGCCTGTCCACATCCAGCGCAGTGCAGTGGGTGGTGAGATGCCAGCCACAGAATTCTAGCAGCATGTCTCAGAGCAGTCCCACAGCACTGAGAGAAAGAACTATGCGCCTGGGAAGCTGTCACACAGACATCATTTCATGAAAACTCTCCTTGGGTAAAGCAAGGGTTCTACTGCTTAGTATTTGAGAAAGCCCACATGGCACGGAAGGTTAAGGGACAAAATGGCTCTACTGTTTGCCCTTAAGCACTTCCAGCAACTGACTTCCAAGCGTCCAACTCCACAGAAGGATCAGGGAGAGGAGAACACACTAATTAAAGACACCACCATCTGCCAGGCACTGGCATGTCCGCTAGTGATGCACAGAACAAGGTGGGGAGAGATTTTCCCAAATGCAGAACTCTCTGCCACAAAGGTTCCAGTCGTAAAATACAACAGGCCGATCCCAAGAAGCAGGTGCTATTTACAAGTGAGAACCAAGAAACTGAATAATCCCCTCCACAGACACACCTGTCCCACCTCCTGCTAAAGGAGTCTTCACATCAAGGTGATTAACTGCAACCACCATATGCACACCTTTGCAGTCCAAGGTTTACCCCTCCTCTCCCCCAAGAGACAGGAAACGCAAGCTTATGGTCCTCGGAGAAGTGGCTTGTCTCCCACTTGGGAAGGATGGTGATGATCAACATTTTTATTTATGAAAACAGGATTTAACATGGCATTTTCCTTTCCTCTAAGGGCAGCAGCACAGAAATCATACATCAGTCATCCACGGATACAAATAGGTGGCCAACTGTGTCTGAAATAGTCATTTGTAAAGGGTCACCAACCAGACAGCGTTGCTTTTCTGCAAATAGAAGTAAAGTCGGCTCCATGGTTCTTGAAGATTTATCCAAGATTTCCACTGGGTGCCAAGATTTCTGTCCCAACCTCTTAGTCACCACATACAGCAAGAAAAGCCAGCAAGTGAAAAACTGTTAATTTATTGATTCAATGAAAGTTGTCTTTTTTGAAACAATCCTCAATACATGTAGTTCAGGATTAAGTTATCACATTTGTAGCACATTGTCGAGTCTCAACACAAAAGTATGCACCACCTGTATAATCCCGTCTCATTGCTTTCCCCAGCCTCTACAAAGCCTGCGTGGGGTCGTTTTCGTTAACACATCCATGTAGCTTAAAAAGCATGTAATTACTGTTCTCTTATCTAGGTGTCTCCCCACCACCTTCCCTCTCCCATTCCCACCCTGGGCTTAATTTTTAAAGGCAGGACATTATTCAGTCATATCGATTTATTAAGCTCACGGACAAACTTTGGCTTTGTGTGCTCATGTGGACCCTTTTGCTTTCAAAAGGGTTTCTATTTCAATGACCTTGACTCTGATAAGTTATTATCCACTCCTATTTATTTGCGGGAGGGAAGTTTGCTTTTTCCTGTGGGTGCTCATGCAGTAACACAGGTTTCTAAACAAATCATTCAATCTGAATCGGCATTAAACGTTTACTGGGTTTAGGTCCATGTCGATGCATATATAACAATTCTTCCACCTGTTAAGCTTGTGTCTCAAAATAATTTTGCTTCCCTCCTCAGCAGTGCAGCACCTGGGAGAACCTAAGTCATTTCCCTGAGTAGGCACAGACTGAGACCCTCGGCCGCCAGCTCTCTGGGGCTCAGCATCCACCTCGAGAGCACCCCCTTTCAGTCCCACTGGAAATGGCACATGGGCAGAGCCCATTGCAGGCCGTGTTCTAGAACATGAACTCCGTGGCCCCTAGTTCTCTCCCCTCAAGAAGTCATGCTCCCTTAAGCCCCACCTTTGACTGCTTTGCTTATTGGCTCCCTTTCTTCTTTGAACAGCCCCCTACCCTGGCCTCTCTCCCAGCCCCCGGATTACAAGCTCTGCTGCCTCCTGATTGGTCAGCCTGAGAGTACCTTCCTTCTCTGCAAGGGAGTCCACTGCTTTGAGCCTCGTGGGTACCGACGTGCTAGACAACGTTTGTTCGGAGACCCAGCGGAGCAGCTGACGTTTAAGCGGCCCACAGAACTGGCCTCGGCACTCCTCTACTTGGTAAGGAGACCCGGAAATGCTTGGTCCGCTTATTCATTTGATGGCTTCTCCCACCCGGGCACCTACCACAGGGACCGGATAGGATGGGAGCAGACCAGCTGATATGATCCAGGGCAGAGTGAACTGCAAGCAAACCACAGATGAAAATATTAGCAGTTCTGCTCTCAACGTAGGATTTCTCAGCTGAAGCAAAACCTTGTAGTTGTGCTCACGTGTGGTCAATGGACTATGATGTACCATCTGTATGTGGCACAGGAACCTTTTGTTCTCACACCAGGCCTGTGTTCTTGAACACAGGCAGTACCTGAGATGACAGTGTAACTACCCTGCTCCCCACATTTTTTTTTTTTTTTGCTTTTCCTTAGGAAGTAGTAAAGTCCTACCATAGGCACTTTTAACCTGTTATAAGGTAATGAAGCAAACAAAATGTTTAATGAACATTACTGAGGTGAATTTAAGAAATATGCTGAAAAGGACATCGGGTGGGTAAACCTACCGTGGCTTACTCTAAATGTGACCAGATTCCCATTTCCGCACACACATGCACGCGCACGTGCGCTCTCTCACATCCCTCTTTTGGAACTCTCCCAAGACCACCTCCTAACCCAGGTAAATGCTCTAAAATCTCAGGGAAGTTAGGTCCATCTGGACACAAAATGATTTTGGAGACAGGTAAAGGAGAAAAGGTCTGGACTGCACTCACTTCGGTTTGGTAAAAAAAACCTGCAGTCACAACTGGCCAGCAAGCTGGGTGTCAAGACTAGACTCAGAAAGGAGTGAGCGTTTTAAACTCAGTTCTGCTGTACGTCTAAGGCATGAAGAGAGGTAAAAGCACAGGTGGTAGAAAAGTAAACCTTATGCATAAAAAGGAAGAACTACTCCCGTGTCAAAGCCGCCGGAACGCAAGGACAGGCAGGCTGGCTGTGTTTGCACCTGCTAACTTGTAACCGAAGTGGGGAGAGGCACCAGTAAACCACCTGACTCTTTTCCAGGTGCTTGTATTGCCTCTGGGGATCCAAGGGAAGGAAACAGGGTTACTACTTCACCAAGACCCTCCAGTATGCTCCGCCTGCCTGGTCCAGACAGGCAAATTTACAAAAAGGTGGGGAGGGGCATGGGAGACAAAGGAGATGAGAGGTAGGGGGCAGGAAAGACACACAATGGCACATCTCCCTGATAATAACCAACAATTCGGTGTTGCCTAAAAGGGGACATTAGAAGGCTTTTGATAATCTAAAACACTGAGTGTTACTGCCTGACATAGCAATATTGGTTCAGCCAAGAACTCATGTCTTGACTTTAATTTTCAGGTAGAACAAATGTATACATTAATATACAGAATGTGCAATGCAGGCAAGTAGTACTGGTATGATGACTTTAACTGAATGCATTTCCTGGCTTTGGGATCGTATTTTTATTTTTTAATCTGTAAGCTCAACTCTGTAATAAGAGTTTTATTTATATTTTAAGTTCCCACCAACCAAACAACAAAAATAGAATCTACATTTAGAGATAGGACCTGCTACCAATACCAATATGATTTTATTGGAATATGGAATGTAAACAGATGCTTTCAAACAAACAATCTAACCTTATTAAAATGTATGGCATTATTAAATAGTTAATAAAGAAATCCTAAAGTGTGATGTGGTGGTAGACACCTCTAGCTCTAGCCTAGGTATGTGAAGTCCCCACAGCTGTGGCATGGCTCTGTAGCCGGGGTGAGGGGACTGCTTGCAAACCTTACTGGTGACAAGTCTCCAAATGAAATCAGCCCTATTTTTTAAAAACAAAATCTAGCTTCCTTTGCTAACGTGAAGGCTAGCACAATGGATCCCAAGCTTTGATACTTGCTCCGGGAGCTCCACTTCCTTCCCCAAGCTCCTCTGTCACCTGGGTTATGGGCTGGCCCTGCCCACACCACTCCAGTCCCTGAAAGCGAGACAGACTCATCTTTGCCATCACATTCATGTTTTACCTATCAGAGATTAACAACGCAGATTACCCTGATTACAACGGGAAATTACTTCTCATGGGAATAGAAACAGGCAAAAAGGGGATAGGGAAGAACATTTTTTTCACTCAATAGGTCATTCCTGAATAAATTCTAATAGGACTTTTTTCTCCCTCCCCAACCTGCCTAAAGACTGACTTTTCCAGCTTTAGTTATGGCTGTGAACAAAAAGTCTTTGTTTCAGAGAGATGCATTAAAATAGTGCACATAGGAATGTGCTGGGAAATTGAGGTTTCCTCATGTTATAAGGCTGCAAAAAAAAAAAAAAGGCTACACAAAAAAAATACCAACAAGATTTTATGGTTAGGTAAATCAACAAAGGTTACAGTGAGCTCTAAGTGATGCAGTTAGCATCTAAGTTTTGAGACAGGTGGACCTACTCACGGCATCATGAGGTCTACGGTGACGTTTGCCAACATTAAAAGGGGACTCATGAGCGTGACTGCAACTTTTTCCCAAATGAATACTTAGAAGGAAACTGCAGGGACGAGGTTCATTTTCTAGAGAGCTCATGTCATAAAAAAATACATAAAACATGAATTTGTAAAAGAGCTTTAAAAAAAAATACTGTCACTGTTGTAATATCTCCTTTTTGTAAATGAGGCTGGTGTGTCAGTACAGACTGCTGACATGTTGCTAAAACTTGGGCCTGAATCTCACCCAAGGAAACCCAGACCACAGTGGAATAGATAGGAAGTCAGATATTCAGAGCTTGTTGACCGAACGGGTGAACTCAACAGTGGTCTCCTGTTAAATAAAGGAAACTGTACAACAACTCCGAGCGTCTCATCTCCCATGCATTCCAAAGGGAGAGGCCCCTCAGATCCTGAACTATGTGCATCGCCACGCTGCCGGGGCGGCAGCTCCCTGGAGACTAGTACTGGGGAGTTTCTTTCTTTTTTGACAGACTTTTAGGTCTTTACTCTTCTTTGCATTTAGAAGGAATGACTAGAATTTCTTTTTTTTATCACACTGTAGTTTTCCTTCAAGATTTGTGTTTGGTTGGTTGGTTTTATTGGCAAGCATCGACGCCGCATTACCCGTCGCTTTCCAGTCTTCATCGGGCTGCCGTGAGACCACTGGAAAGTACAGCATTATCTGCACAGGGCTGGGACTGCTCCTTCACCACGGGGTCTGCAAGAAAATCGGATGGAAGCGAGCAAAATCAGGGTTGGTCCGTGTGGGAGAGAACATTGTGGCAAATCCGACCCTCCCCACTGAGACACAGACGCACTGCTAGAGAAGCCAGGATCAGGAGGGCAACAGAAACGACAGAATTCAGGTTGCAGAAAAACCAGACACTGAAAAAACGATCAGGGGATTTGCTCTCACACTTCCTCAGAGTACAACTCCAAATACTAGACTCGTGGAAAAGAGTGGCACAGAAATATAAACTTCCCTATGCTCAAAATTTCTACTAATTTTCTTATGGCACCTTCCTTGGATACTAGCATCATACTCAATCCCTGATTTCTTCAAAGCATGTGCAGTAATAAGCACTTCAGAGGGAAGGGTGACTAAAAAGAGCCATTAGAATTTTAAGCAACAGTAGTTAAAAAATGTATTTTTTGGTAGAAGTATGTGGTATATTCAGAAAAGCAGACAGATGATGATTTACATATTTGTAAACTGGTGTTCTTAATTCAATCTAACTCAAAGGGTAAAAATAGCTTTCTGTGCCAGAAACTGGAATGAGGACTTGACCTTTTAAATTTGCTGTATACTAATGTTTATGGGCCAGTAGGCTCAAGACCATATAGTAATGTATTTTTCAGGCAAGAGTTAGTTAAATCTCCAGAGGGGAAAAAAGGAAAAGCAAAGATAGCATACTGGCTAAGTGACAGACAGGTTGAAAGTTTTCATCTCACCTGCAGATAGTGAACTGAGACAGGTCACTTCACTTCCCTTATTTTCAGTCTCCTCTGACTGAACTAAGTGATTTCATGTTGCTGACAGTAAGAAGAAAGTGTGAGGCCTGCCTTATCTATCAGTGGGGAGAAGCCACCACATAAGCTGACTATATAGACAAACTCTGAAGTGAGGCCTAAGAAAGTCAGTAATTCTGACAGGATTTTAGTGAGGTCCTTCCAGACCTGCCTGCCTGTCCTCAAGTTCCTTTTATTTATTTAACTTACCTCCTTCTCTAAAAATATACTATTTGTTACCTTATTTTATTATTTTCAACTAGTAACTTGTTTTGGGGTGGGGGATCTTTGATTAGGTTTCCACACAAATGTATACGTTTAAAAACAAATTTTAGATACTTGTGATCTGTTAGCTCAGGGCCACAGGGCACGATCAAACAGACCAGACTCAAGAAAGCGACAGCAGTGAACAAGCAAACACGTTGGGGGATCAAGAAACAGATCTGCTGAGTTGTCTCAACAGTCTAGCACTAATGAGACCAAATTCCAGAATTCAATCCAAATTAAATCCAAATACTTAAAATTCTCTTGACTGGCCTCAAACATAAAGGATAGAAGCATTTTTCCTTTAATAAACCGGACCCCTGCAGACTCACAGAAGTACGGGTGCTCCATGGCCTCTTTGGCAGTCAGTCTCTGTTGATGGTCGTATCGCAGAAGTTTGTCCAGAAGATCTAGGGCTTCGGGGCTGACGAGGTGTCTGTTTTCACTGTGGATAAAGTTTTCCCAGCGTTTCCGTGAATGTCTGAGAAGAAAAGGGAAGCATTAGCATTCTGAGATTCAGTTCAATAAGAATCCTTACACAGTAGGGCTAAAACCAACAAAATCTTAGAATACTAATTACACTAATTACAGGCTGCTTAAATCTCATTCTTACTGGTACCTGCCCCACCCCCAGTTACAATCACAGCATCCTTGAACAAGACAGTGCTCTGTGACTGATAAAAATAATTCATTAAAACTTCTACATCTGATTTAGAATTTGTGGAACCTAAATTATTTTTTATGCCCCAGGTTTTTAGTCAAATATGGGTGGGGCACAGAGGAGACTGAATTTTAGTATTCAACAGATATATTTAAAGCTAGCCTTGGAAACATGGAGGTTTCCAAAATATACTATAAAATACTGTTCGAAAATTGTCAATACATTTACTTTCAACACCATTGCACTATAATTGAATATATGCTACCTTATAGAAAATCCATTACACAGAACAAGAAAAAATCATCTCTTATTCAAAGAAGAATCATGGCTAAGATTTTTCCCTTATAATATGAATATGCTATACCAGAAAGCTTTTTTCTGTAACACTGATTTTGTCCTACATTCCCTATTGATAAACAAGCTATCCCTTAAAGAAGTAAAATGATTAGAAGACACATGTAAACAATGCCCAAATATCTCAAAATAAGAATAAAAAATACACGGGAAAAAGGTTATCTCAATTTTGATGAGAGAAGGGAAAGAGCTTAGAAAGTGACTTTGGCTAACCTTTCCACATCTGAAATGGCGTAAGTTGAACCCTCTTTCTTTCCCTCTCTTACTTACTGTCCCAGGATATCGTTGAAGTGTGGATCTAGGTCTATGTGATACTTCTTCAGATACCCATACAGCTCATCTGTACCCAGAACCTTGGCAATGCGAACAAGCTGAAACACAAAACAAACTTGACCAAATCACTGAGCTCAGAACCCACTGCAAGCCAATGAGGATGCTGTACCAAGGAATTAGAGGACTTCACATCACTAAATCTCCAGGGACCAGATACAGAGCCAAGTCTGAAGCAGACAGGCAGCAGACCCAAGCACACCAAGTTTATACGCATGCAGATTTCCAAACTGCCTTTAAAACAGTAATACAGCTTATGACAATATTCTTTTAGAAGCTGATGATTATGAGGGCATGATAATCTAATAGAGTCTAGTTTTATTAGACAAGTAGGTGCCTAACTTCATAGGCTCACTTTGGAAGTTGGGCACGCGATAGCATTAAGAACCTGGTAACGGCAGACGAAATTTTGTGAAATTCTTTACCATGAAGAAAAGCTTATGTGCAGACGTTGAGTGATATTTAGTGGCTCAAGGACAGCACCCAATCAAGGGACACTATTTTCTTGGCATCTGTCCCCAAATGGCTATGAGCCAGAGGGTGTTTGCTCACCTGGTCGTAGTTGTCCTGTCCGTGGAAGAAGGGCTCCTTTCGAAAGATCATGCTAGCTAACATACAGCCCAAACTCCACATGTCCAAGCTGTAGTCATACATCTGAGGAAGGAAGGACAACCAGTCAGCCAAGGGCATTACAGATGCGTCTTTCTAATCTTTTAGATTAGAAAAAGAGGTAGCTGGGGAAAACTTGAAAACTGTCATTTAAAGCTGGGTTTTGAATTTATCAAAACAGACTAAACAAAAATCAGGAAAAAGGAAAACCCCTCAGGAATTATAAAAAAAGCTGAGCGGCACTTGGCTAACAACTTTACCTGATAGTCCACGAGGAGCTCTGGTCCCTTGAAGTACCTGGAGGCTACGCGGACGTTGTACTCCTGGGCAGGATGGTAGAACTCTGCCAGGCCCCAGTCTATCAGTCGCAGCTACAAATGTGACAGAAATAAAACATGTGAAAGGAGTGTTTCTAGATGCCTGTAACTTAGAGCAAGGCCATGTCACATTAGATAATTATTTGACCAAATAAAAAAATGTTAGCAAGTACACTGACTAAGACATCATACTTTCGGCAACTGCAGAAGAGGTCACCTCTAGAGCAGAGCACTTGGAGTCCTATTTGCTGCTTTTTTAAAATTTAACATATCCTGGCTTATCATTCTCTCTAGAACAAGAGAACTAAGCTTTCTTTCTGGGTCCACACGTGTGATACCCCCACCGTCAGCTTTCACTATAAGCTCCAGGCATAACTTAAAAGGCTGGGAATATACGCCCCACTCCAGGACTGAAGCGCTGCTCTAGCTTTCCATTAACCTAACACTAGTTGATTCATTTACTCACCAATCAGGGACAACCATAATTGGATATTGAAAATAGGAGGGACCCAAGTACACTTTTAAGGCCAGGCAGACTTGTCTGAGGGGTCATCAAGCAGCAGAAACCATCGGCTGTAGTTTCTTTCTTGAGGCCCCCTGGAAAACCATGCCCGCAATAAAAACATACTACAGTCAGTGCAGCTGTCCACTTTCCTTGTATATTATGCTTACGCAAAGTAGAAACCAACACTGGAGACAGGAGAAATCCCAGCATCACCAGTCTGCCAAAGAGACTAGCTTCAGTCTCCAGAAACCACCTCGGTACTGGCCAATGTGTTGTCTGCCCTAAGCCTTCCAATGAAAGGCTCGTGGTTGCCTGACTGTAATGGTACCTTTTTCTGTTGGTGATCTATCATGACATTGTGAGGTTTCACATCCCTGTGCATGATTCCCTTGCTGTGGCAGTAATCCAGAGCCTATTAGATAAGAAAGCACAGAGAAAAGTAAGCAAACCCTCTACCACCCCGCAGTGCAATCATATTTTTATTATTTGTTTGTGACAGCTTGACTTGAATACAGTCTCCCAATGGGCAGCTTACTGTCTGTAATGAAAGTGAAAAAACAGGCTTCAGAAGGCACCCCTTAATCTCTGTGCAACTACACTGGCAGCTGGTAGACAGGGGGCTGTGGAGGGGACAGCAAGGGCTATGATGGAGGTTTCTTAAAAAGGGAGAAGGATGTATTTCTTCAGGCACTCCTCCCTTATTCATAGCTGGTAGCAACTTATCAGCCACATGGATTTAGAAATCATATATTGATCTATTGGTCTAATTTGGTGTGTTTTAAAACCAGACCTAGGAGTCTCACTGGAGTCACCTTTCACAGTGGTTCAAATGACATGCAAAAGTCCATGTGGACACGAAGAATGACACCCAAATATATTTCAACATGACTTGTTTTTCAGATGTGTCTCATGTGGGCTTTCTAGATTAACATGCACTCTAATATTAGTAATATCCTTAAAAATAATCTGAGTCAGCTGGTCTTTAAGAATTATGATTCTATATATAAAAAAGAATTGATTATATTACTCCTCTAAGGGAGGAAATTGATTCCTAGAAGATAGCTAATATACTATGATTTTTCAGTATATAAGTAAATGACTTTTTAGCAAATTTATAGAGTTGTGCAACCATACCACACTCCAGTTTTAGAACTTTCCCATCATCCTGAGACTCTCCCTTTAACTTGCCAGCAGTCAATCCCCTCTCTCATCTACCTTCTACCTCCTCCTTCTTCATCCCATCCCCTCCCCTCCCCTTCCCTCCCCTCCCAACCACTGATCTATCTGCTGTTATGGATTTGCCTTTTCTGGCAAATAATAGAATAATACATAGTACTTTGTATATCTTCTTTTACTCAGCATATTTCTGAGATTCAACCATTTTCCTTGCTGAGCAGTATTCCACTTCATGAATGTACTAGTTGACAGACATTTGGATTGCTTCCACTTTCTGGCTGTTATGAATAAGATGCTCATGAATATTCACGTACAAGTCTTTGAGAGAACGTATGCCTTCATTTCTCTTGGGTAGAGTCTTAAAGTTGGAAGTGCTGGATTGCATGTAAATTTACATTAAACTTTTAAAGAAACTGCCTAATAGTTTTCCAAAGTGGCTGTGCCATTTTACATTCCCATCAGCAGTGTATGAGAATTCCAGTTTTCTCTATATCTTTGCCAATTATAGCCGTTCTAATAGGGTTTAAGTGGCATCCCATTGTGGTTTTGATTTGTATTTCCCTAATGATTGATCAAGTTGAATGAACATCTTTTCCTGTGTTTACTGACCATCCTATATCTTCTTTAGATAAATGCTGATTCAAATCTTTCAACCATTTTTTATTTGGGTTAATTTTTTTTTTTTAACACAATATAAAAGTTTGATTCTAAATCTCTTTTCTAACACAATATAACTATGTTAGGCCCTTTGGCTTGTCTTAAAAAGCACTTTTTAAGGCTACATGAACCCCATGATGTACTCCTCGAGGAATAACAATGACAGCAACCCATAATCTTCTGGTACCTACTATGTGCTTGGCACTGAGTGCTCCTGCAGAGTTTTCCACGGGACAAGATTAGTTTCTCGGCCTCAGCACTGTCGCCATTTTGGACCAGGTTAATTCCTTGTTGCAAGGAGCTGTCCTATGCACTACGTGGTGTTAGCAGAATCCCTGGCCTCTCCGCACCAGGTGCCAGTAGCACCCCTCCACTGTGGCAAACCAAATATGGTTCCAGACACTGTTCACTGTCCCCTGGGCGACAAAGACTGACGTGGCTGAGAACACTGACTAGATGGGCACGGGCGCTGCACTGAGCATCTTTACGTGGGAGGGAGCACGTAAGCCAAAGAAGGATCCTTAGGATCGCCGTCCCAGGAAGAAGCAAAGTTTGCTTTCCTCAGACACAGGAGTATGTAGCATCTGATGCTTTTTATATGAAGGTCAAGAACTGGCAGAACTAAAGCATGATGGTGGAGGTGAGAATGAGAATCTTCAGAGGAGAGGATCCTGGAGAAAAGTGGCCCAAGAGCTCCTTTTAGGGTTTTCATGATATTCCCCACCAGCCCTGTCCAACAGAGCTTTCTGCATCGACAGAAACAGTCTATATCTACAATGTCTGATAGAGTAGCCACTAGCCCCACGAGGCCACTGGGCACATGAAATATGACTCTTGTGACTAAGGAATCAAAGTTTTAATTTTACTTAATTTAAACACCTACCTATCTGCGGGCAGTAGCTACCATACTGGACAGCATAGTCCTATGTAGATTTGGGTAAAGGTTTCACTTATGTAAAATTCAAAAAACTGTACACTTAAAATTTATTCATTTCATTTATGTAGGTTCTACTTCAATCTAATTTTCTCTGTTTTGTTTTACAACACTTGTAGCAAGATTCCACAGTGGCTTTGTGGCAGTGCCTTATGAAACCAGGGCTTCTGAGGACACCCCTCCCTGATTTTGAATCAGATCAGACTGCAACTCCGTGAGTCACTGAGCAATCACTGCAGCCTTCAACCTCACTTTCGCCTACATTTTCAATGAAGTTAAAATTTTCCTCTTCCTCATCCCTGCTTCTTCCCCGCCAGAGAAAATCTAGCAAGTGTTCATTCTGCTATTTTGCCTAGTCTTTGCCCAAAGGAAATTAGGACCATAACACATGGGATGTGGAAAATACCTGACGAAAGCATAGGCCAAACAAATTCAGTTAAGGAATTAATTCTTTTGCCAAGTTCACTAGTCAGACTCCCTATGGAGTTGCTGACATGCTTTTAAATTCCTTGAGGGATTATTTCAGTTTTAAAATTTGGTAGTTTCTGACCATGTTTTTCAAGTTTCATCTGTGATTCCATGACTCATTAGCAGAAAATATACCCTCACCACCTGGCTGTTACCTCTAGGAAACGGAGGACATTGGACACCAAGTGCCTGTAAAGACCCGTGTCACTGGGATGTCTTTACCTGATCTAGAACAACTGTGCTAGGTTAAAAATATTACCTTTGGGGTGCTAGTGTGCCACAAAAATCTTAATATCTTACTTTAAAAAAATAACCAATTGTGGGACTGGGATAGCAGCTCTCATGGGGTGACTGCACAGGCGTCTCTGAAAAGCGCCTCCGGGAACGGGCTAGCCGGAAGTTCACAGACCCTGGCACTGCCAATCTCTCCCCCACCGAGGCCTTCAATTCTAGTCTGGAGATGACACAGGAAAAGGGGGGATAAACCAAGCTCCACTTTCTTCATCTTTCTGATCTTATTGACAAAAGAAAAGGCCCATTAGATATAAGAGTAAACCTTTAATTCCACCTTGCCACTAATGGGTGGTTTGTGCAAGGGCTTGAAGAAAACACAGTCACTTCGTTCACAGAGCTAGTTCTTCAAATCCCTATTCCCTAAAGCTTAGCCTTAATTTAACTTGGTATTTTGTTCAAGCAACTGTTCGTAATCCCGCTGAAACTCCACCTTGGCAATTTTCTTCAATGTCAATACCTTAGTCACCTCTATATTCTTTCAAAGGTTCTTAAATTCAGACCCACTCCTTCAAAAAAACAAACAAACAAACAAACAACTTTATGCCATACTATGTCATTTATACATGCATTTTGGGGATGAGTCCATAGCTTTTATTAGATTCTTAGTGACCGACAACCCTAAAAAAGCTTAGGAACCACTGATCTATTCCATTTTACGAACCATTTTAGAATTCTTTTCCCAAGGATTAACCTAGACAAAGTAAAAAAGATTGATTCCTCCATCAATCAGTAATACTTGAAAATTTTAGTCTTGGGATTAGTAAGTCTCCTAGAAGGTCCACCCATCACCTCTTCCTGTATGTCAAATTAACTAGCCAGAGATCGAGGTGTAGGCTAAAGAATACGAGAAGGAGGATTACAAGAAATGACAATAAAAAGATGGCCATGAATGCCTACCATCCCCGTATGCATGTCCCTCCACAATGTGACTTCGATGTTCTGCCCATTAAGAGATGTGGTCTACTTCTCCACCTTCTGAATCTAGCCTTGACCATGTGACTTGCTCTGGCCAATAGGACATTAACAAACGTGACACGAGCAGAGCCTTAAAGTGCTTGCCCGCCCAGGTTTACCCTCTCGCTGCTAGGAACCTCGAGACCACATGGGAAGACGCCCAGACTAACCCCCTGAAGGGTGAAATCTCAAGCTATTCCAGCTGCACCCCAGACATGTGAACGAGGCCATCCTGGGCCACCCTGACCATCTTGCCCCAGTCAAGATAACTCAGACCAAAAGACTCACCCAGATAACTCATGGAATTATAGAAATAATAAATCATTTTTTAAGTCATTAAGTTTGGGTGATTTGTTATGCAGTGAAAACTAATAGTAAGTTTCAATTAAGCAGCAAAAAACCCTGCAAGGGCCAACGAGCGCTATGAAGAGGGAAGTTCTAATCTTTGGCTTGATGTCCCTGGTATCCCATGACTTGGCCATCTTTCTCGGTTCCACCATAAAGATCCCACAATGGAGGCCTCAATATAAGTAAAACAAAACAAAACAAACAAAAGAAAACAACAAAACCCAAAAAACAAACCTCACTAAATTCTCTGGGTATCAAGAAATATTCTGTTGGAGTTCTCTACGTCCTTTCAAAAACTTCTCCTTTAATGAATAAGCCTGAAAAAATTCACTGTTTACGAATGCCACTTACTTTAAGTAGTTCATACATATAAAACCGGATATCAAAGTCTGTCAGGATCTGGTAAAGTTGCTGAAACAGATTTCAGAAAACAAAGTTAATTTAGTCTCGCTGCATCCTGTCACCCCAAAGGATGGTCATTATTCTCTGTAAACTTAGTGCTTAAGTCACTAAAGAATCCCAGAACTATTACTACCCGATCCGCAACAAACGGGGACAAAGACTAAAGATGAGAGTCTAATACTTCAGTCTTCACAAAGGAAAAAAACGAATTCCAGGGAAGAAAAACAGGTAAGCCAACTTGGATCTTTTCCATGTGGTAGAACAGTGGCAAGGCAGTCTGTTCATGATAGAAACATGAAGAAAATGAAGTATTATAGCATTTGGAGATGGTAAGAGACTTTTAAAAAATCTATCTCTCCACTCCCACAAAATCAATTCCAGGCGGGGCGGGGGGAGAATACTTCACAATATGGATGGGAACTAAAGAAATAAAATGTTTCAGGCAGAAGAAAAAAGGGGTGGTGGAGTACAATGTTAAAAAAAGAAAAAAGAGACAGGTACTGAAAACGATTCCAAGCCAAACTGACATACAAATGAAAGTTTTCATTACTGATAATCCAAAGACCCACCCACTGGGAGATTTTTTAAAATTTCAATTTCTAAGAGGCAAAGTAGCATTCATGTATCCAGGTTCATTAAAACCACAAACCCTCAGCAGACACGATTACTATTATTTTTGATAATTCCAAGTGAATCTCTTTCCCCATCAGCCCAAGCAGCACTCTACAAAATTAATGGGCACGCCTTCATTAAAGACATTTTGTTTCTCTCTTTACTGGAAGACTCAAGCAATGTGGGGAGTATCTCCAAGGAGCAGAGGACACTGTGTACTGTGTGTCTGTGTAAAAGGGGGGAAGGGTGCAAAACCACACATGTGCATTTGTATCTGCAAGAATAAGATTAACAAAAAGTAATTTCATATAGTTGGGGGAGAGGGGACAATTGAGCACAGGGGAATAAAGGAGACTTTTCACTGGGTAACATTTTCTATTTTAGATCATATAAATATATTACCCGTTCCAAAACTTTTTAAGGGAAACAACAAATTTGCCAAAAACCAAATTAACATTTTCTAAGAATACCAGGACTTAGCTTCTTTCTCAAATGTCCCCTTTTAAATAAGCGCGATTCTCCCTCAGCTCAGTAAGTCTATCTGATTTCATCAAGCTCAGCGGTGGCCAGCTCGGGGCACCACAGGCAATGAAAACACACATTCCAGGAGATGCTGCTGGCGGTGCCCTGGAGCTGCTCCTCGGCTGGAGGTGACCGGGTTTGGGCTGAACCGCATTCAGGACAATGGCACATGGCACTTCTGCTCAGGAGAGATTTACCTGGGTAATAGCCGAACACCCAGGATTCTGTTCTCCCTCAGCACACCCTGACCTGTATATGCAGACCTCAGCGGGAGACACTATCTCTTTGGGTGTCAACAATCAGCAACTCCTCTGAGAGTTAAGGAGCTCGCTCCCAGAGACAATGCCAAGTTGAACCTCAAGTCAATAAACAGGCCATGAACGTTCAAAGAGCATTTCTAACCCTCAGCAGGCAGGACTATTTTCTTTCCAGAAAACAAATATGGGCTAATTTATTATCCGGACTTTGATCTGCAGAAGGCTCTCCTCTCGTATCACACAGTATCTGTGAAGTGTCTGTATAAATGGTCGAGGACATAAACATAAATATTCTCAGACTGCTAATACAGGATTTCTGGCTACTCCAACTAACACCAACTCTATACGTACAAAAAACTAGTTAAATACAGGAGTTAGGCCTATAATACGTTACAAAGTCCCGAAGGACAGGCTGCCACCCACTCCCATTGCTCAGGAGGGGCGCAAACCACATCTGAAATATTCTGCTACCTGGGCTGACCTTCGAACTCCCCAGGGCCCGCAGGCTGGCTTCCTCCAACCTCTGTGGCTGCCTCCAGTGCAGCCCCCAGGAGTCCCCGACTCTGACCTAACAAGCCTGGGTTTGCCACCTCCATTCTTCCCTCTCCAGTGTCCCCGCCCGCCCCCCATCCTGAAATCTGGAATACCCTGCCTGCTTTCTGCTCTGAACCCGCGAGCAGTTTCCTGTCCTCTGCAGTGTTCACAGGACACTGACAGCAGCAGGGTCCCCAGAGCTGACATTCCTCACTCAGGCACTGGCAGCGACCTGAAGCTCTGGAGATCATTTCTCACTCTGTTGTAAACAACAAGAGGCTGCTGCCCTTTGCTCACATGCCGGAGTCCCATGTCAGTGTCCCTGCGTCTCGTGGCACACATGACGGGAGAAACTGATGCTGTGGCTGGCGGAAATCACCGATTTAGTGGTTCGAGATCTCTCAACGTCCCCTCCCCCAAGTATCGTCAAGGGTCACACACACAACTAGGTCCATATTCTAAGTCTTCGCGTAGCAGGCTGGGAAGTGCTTTATAGGCCTATACGCCACGCACCAAGTATGGTGGTTCTCTGTCTGCGCATCGACGTCAGCTGAAAAAGATTTATCTTTGATGATGTTCTACAGTCAATGGAACAAAATAACTGTCTTCCAAGAAACGGAAGTACTGAGTCCATAACAAATTAGAAAGGAAAACTTCACAAGAACCATACTTTTCCTCCATTCTTCTCAGCCAGATATGTGGAGAACACCATTAACCAACCATACTGCAAAACGCTGGCAGGAAGCTAGCTTTGCTTACATTTTCGTAGAGTAAGTGACTTATCAAAAACAAAACAAGCCTACACTTCCTGGAAGGTGACCAAGGTGCTAAGGAAGAAACTATTCACCATTCAAGCACGCGGGCGTCTCCCTAGAAATCAGTTCTGCTCCGGGCCCATGGAAAGGGCCCAAGGTGGAAACTGCCTGAGACTTTTAATTACTCCCAGAAAGTCTGAGGGGGAGAATGCAATGTGATCAACAGACTCAGAGCCTCCTTAGTCTACAAACACCACCCAGAAGGAATGGCCACAAGTGGGTCTCACTCCTACTGCTACGTAGGACAGTTCTCCAGACTCCAGCTGCGGTTCAGCTACAGATTTCAAGGCCCTGTCCCCAATGTTGCCATTTAGGAGGACCTCACACTTTAGGAAGGTCCTCAGCCAGACGTGGGAATCACTGCTGCAGCAAGCCACACCCTGCACACAGAGCCTGTACATTCCCTGACAGACGCAGCTCAGCCCACGCCCAGAAATCCTGGTGGTCCTCACATAGGAGAAAAAGTGGAAGGAGTGAGATGTACGGTGAAAGTGAAACATGTTTAATGCAGTCTGGGCACTGTTAATACGTAACCCCAAGATCCAGAATAAAACCAAGGTCAATATTTTTAGAAATTTAAGGACAAAATGAATCATTAATTAAGCAAAATCAAAAATCAGCTGAAAATGTCTTATAAAGATATGACAAAATAATGTCAACAACCTATTAGAAAAGTAAATTTTTCCCAATTAAGGAAACTTTACTGAATTTAGTCTGTGAACCATCCTTTCCATGTGAAACTAACAGCATTAACAAGGCCCACCTCTAAGTGAGCGATTTAGAAATTCTCCACATATCAATACAGGTCCACTATCTTCTCAAGATGAAGCCCACTTGAAATGTCTCATGGATCTTTAAAATGTCCAAATAACATGTTTTATTTAAAATGTACAGTCACTTTTATTTGTACTCTTACAAATACACAGAAAGCTTGAAGCATGTCTCAACAGAAACTATTTCTACCTCAAAAAGTACCTTGGTTCCTTGAGACAATTGAGTTGAGGAGTTTTCTATAGCTATTCCCTCTAACTTATAGACTGGATTTTTCCTATTCACCTGCTTTGAAGTTTTGTCTTTTGTTCTGAGTATCGCCATGTAACTTTTATGATCACTTTGACATATATGAAGCTTCGTAACTGATGATTTCAATGAAAAATTGATCAAACCAGTACCTCTAACATAAAATGAAATATCAAGGGAAAAAATGAGTAAGGCCATAGAAGATCTGAACTAAATTAACAAACAACATAAAAAAAAAAAAAGACCATGCACTAAAGTCACAAAGCATCAACCATCAACAAATTCCAAATAATCAACATTATACAGATCATGTTCTCTGGACACGGTACAATCAAATTAGGAATCAATAATAAAAGAAAATTTTTTTAAAAAACAAAATGGACCGTGGATCACATATTCACAAACATACAGCTAATGAAGAACATTCTAAGGATGTTAATTACTGGGAAACTTTTTAGTATGAACTCTATACTGTCTATTAGATGGCATTATTGTATAAATATTAAACTTCTTAAGTGTACTAATAGTATTGTAATTATGTAGGAAAATGTCCTACCTAGTTCCAATGCTATTTAGGAGTGAAGTACCATGATGCCTGCAATTTACTTTAAGATGACTTCAGCAAAAAGATAGCAAAAGATAAAGGGAATGTAGGGGTGATGAAGAGAAATAACTGCAAATGTGACAAAATACGAACAACCGGTAAATCTATGTGAATAATATAAGGGTACTGATCATGTTCCTCTTTCCAATTTTCGGTAAGTTTAAAATTTTTCAAAGTATAAAGTTCAGGGGGAAAAAAGCCAAATCCACAAGTTTGGAATTTGTACGTTTACTCTGAAGAGGAGACAGAAGTGAGTTCCATAACCAGGAAATGAAGCTATGATGGTGCTTGGAGTCGTATAAACTTACTGCCAATCAAGAAAGATGGAAAGAAATGAAACAAGTTGATTCGACTCAAGAAGTTAGAGGGAAAAACAGTGAAACCCAAGAAAGAACAGAATTAAGAAGGAAATCATAAATAAATAATAAAAGATAGAAGCAGAAACAGAATGAAATAGAAAAATGAACAAAAACATCTGAGCAATAAAACCAAAGCTGGTCCCTTGAAAGTACTAATAAGAGATCTCTAACAACACTGATTTAAAAAAGAAAGAGGCAAGGGAGTGAAGGTACAAATAATGTTGAACATAAAGACACACTGAGATTTTTCAGTATAAGAGAATCTTATCAACAACTTTACGTGAATAAAATTAAAAGCAGGCAACTTTAAAAACAGGTATTACCCAAATAGTCTCAAGAAAATAACAGAATAAGAAAAATCCAGGATAAACTATTAACCTATGAGATGTCTTAAAAAGGAAAGTGTACACCAAAGTCTTCCTTCTACCCCCCAAAACACATCCACCTAGATAATCCTGATTTTATATAACTTGAATAGAAGAGAAAAAGCTACTTGACTTACTATAAAAAGTTAGTAAAACCCTAATACCAAAATCAGAAGAACTCTACAATAGGAAATTACAGATCAAAATTTATTATCAACTGTATCAATAAAAAAATACTGAAAAGAATGGGCTGTAGGCTGAATTACTGTTGATTTACCCCTGATATTAAGCCAGGGACAAACTTCCTCTAGATAACTGATATCTGAAAATCAGTTATTAATACACTTAACAGTAAAATGAAAAAAATTAAACTTTCCTAATAAGACAGACACAGGACAAAATAAAAAGCCTGAAGCATACTAGGACAATAAACCACTGGTTTCCCTGTTTGTGGCCTCTTATATTATGTGGAAAAGAAAATAATTTCCTGTCATGATTTGCTCTTCCAAAATAATCATTTTGCCTGATATTTAATAAATGACCTTTTAAGTTGACTAAAGTGACATGACTTGAACATTCAAAAGGGACCTCCAGTTTAACATGGCAGATCAAACACATCCTACCTCTGCTTCTTCCCAAAGCACCACTATAAAATAATAGTAAAAGGAGCAGGAGGGGGATTAACTCACATCTAAGAGAACGTAAGAGAATAGAAGAGACAAAAACATTTTGAGGCTAGAAAACAGATGTTCAGCTGACTTAGCAGACAAAAAAAGCCGAAAATTCTGGTAACAGTGGAAGGGGTCCAGAAATGACTTCAAACTGAAGAACTACAGGAACGCTCAGGAATCAGTGACCCCAGGTACCACTGAAAGAGGATGAACAGAATAAAAACAGGAAAACAGCACCGAGAAAAGGGGGAATTAAGTGAAAGTCTACATGACACTCCCCACAGCTCTCGACTTGTGGCCAAGGTGCCAGCAGCCGGGCTCACACCCTCGAGACAGGAGCCGACGACAGTCATCAGTAATTTCATTACTCCAAGCACGAGCAGACATTCAACAGCCATGACATTTCAGATAAATGTTAAAGAGAACAAAAATAAAAACACACCAAAAAAGGGGTTTGGAAGAAAAACAGAAAAAAGGCATGAAGAAGAAAACCTAATGGGAGAAAAAAATACATTCTCAGTGAGGAAATAGAAAATATTACATAAAACATAGAACAGGATACTATTTTTAAAAGTTCAGAGGACAAAACAGACCTTTAAGATATAAAGTCTAACATCCGACTGAGTTCTAGAAAGCGAGAACAAAGAAAGAGAAGAAAATCAAAGAACATTAAAAATATTTTTCCAAAAAGGAAGGACATGAATTTCTAGACTGAAAAAGCCCAGTTTCCAGAACAAAAGATGAAAGCAACCCATATGAAAGCGTGTCACTGTGAACTTTCAGAGTCTGAGAGTGAAGAGAAAATCCTTAAAGCTTTTAGAAGAAAAAACAAAAAGCCAGATCACATATGATGAAACCAGAATGGCCTCGATGGTAAGAGTGGAACAATCTCTTCAAAACTGAGGAAATTACTAAAGCTGTTTTCAGATACATACACGAGCCTCGAAAAACATTAATTTCCAATGATCCTTTTAAGAAAGCTCCTAGAGCATGTAAGCCTTCAAAATATCCCCTTTTTAAGAAGCAGGGTTTCTTTAGGGCATTAAAACCTAGTTAGTATCTTCTGTATGTTGTTAAGTCAACCAAGCAGCGGTCAATTTAAGAAACACAAAATGAAGTGAAATGTTACATGTGTGGCTGGACAATAGGTAAGAACTCATTAAGGAAGCAGGGGCATTTACAACCAAAAGATTTTACCATGAAGTTCCAAGAAGACCATGAAACTTTCACATTAGGAAAATGTTTGGCTTCATTAAAGCCTGTCTATTTCTGAAGAAACACACACACATATATACCCTGATAAACCTGAGTCATTCACAGAAAAAGTGAGGTCAGCTACATATATCAGCACAGTAATCTACCAGCTAAGTGCTGCTATTGTAGTTAATAAAAAAAAAATGTGCATCCTACTTTGAGTGTTCACTACTGGTTTCACCTTCAAGGAGTCACTTAAACAAGGAAACCTGTTACATGTGGGGAATGCTACACTGTACATAAAATTTGCCTTTTGTTTTATGAGTCATAATACCCTCCTTTGCTTATTTTTCACTAACCTTATTTTAGAGCCATTTTAGAGTACTTAACAAAAATTAAATGTGAGGATAGGTTATCTTTAGCCAAAAGCATCACTCCTGACACAGTGTATTTCAACTGCTGATTTGGTTTTGACCCTAACTTCCATTGTAACATAATCACAAGCCTTTTATTTACTGACAGAGTTGTAATTGCCTAAAAGTTCTCTAAATGTCCCTAAAAATCAACACTACTTTTAATTTTAAAAAATTTTTTCTTCTTATATGGGTTTTCTTCTTATATTGTGTTCTACCATGTCTAGTATGCCTGGTCCCAAAACCTTATCACAAGTTAAGGTTTTGGTGTTTGAAAAACAATAAAAACAAATTCAGGAAAAACCACCTAAAGATCATCCATGTAAAGGGGGTCAAATACAGGGAGTAGGTAAAGTGGGTAAAGGGGATCAAACATATAGTAGCTGAAGGAAACTGGACTTTGGGTGGTAAACACAATAGAATATACAGATGTCAAATGGTAATGTACACTTGAAAACTATATAATTGTATTAACCAATGTTACCCCAGTAAACTTAATTTTTAAAAAGAAAAAAAAAAAGATCATGCTTTTAGAACACTCCAAAGTCTAAATTAATAGGTACAACAAATATAAGAAATGTAAATAACCCAGGATAGGGCTTTTCTGTACCATTTGCTTTGTACATAGCGTGCATGAACACAAACTACCTGAGAGTCAGAATCCAATATACTGCTTCCTTTCACATGAGCTCTGTTATCTGTTTATCATTCCCTATCAGCAATGCAAAACTCTATGGAAATCAAAGTTAACATCTACCTAGGTCGATGCTGTCTACAACAGGAGTGTTACAGGTGAGGCATTAGCTCAGACCCAGCCCAGCAGCTAGTCCCAGAGTAAGCAAGGCTAAGAAAGGCTGATGAGCAATTACATCAAATGCAAAAACCCTAACTACTCTCTGCATGCTGTACTCATGCTACAAGGTATCCGATTTGTTAAATTCTTAACTCTCACCAATGACCTTTCTGGGTCCCCCTTGTGTTCTAGAGCATCAACAGTACTTATCACCACCTCCCCAGCCCCCATTAACCACACACTAGGGAAAAAAAAAGTATATACATACCTTAAAATCTGTATTATTGATATATTCAAATACCAAAGCTGGTGTCTTTGACTGCAAGAAAGAACACAAATATTCTAAGTATTCAAATAAACATAATTTGCTCCTGTCACACTAGCCCATCCTTAAATTCCACTTAGATGAAAAAGATTCACTCATGGGGAGAGCCTATTAAGAAAGTATTCCTCTTGAAATTTTATGTCTGTGATTTGCTTCAAAATAACGAGATGGTGGGCAGTAGGGAAGGAAGTTGGCCACCAGCTGATTACTGTTAAAGTTGGGGTGCTGGGAGCTTCACTGTATTAATCACTTTGCTTCTGTAAATAGTTAAAATTTTTCAAAACAAAGTGGTTTTTTGTTTTTTTTTTTTTGTTTTTTTTTTTTTTAAAAAGACGTATTCCCTGACCAACCTATGTAGCAGGTCTGACACATTATGTGGAGATTTATACTCTGCAGTGTTCCAGTTTGCCAGCTACAAAAGGAGTAACAGGCTTTAATCCTGGTTCAGTGAGCCAGATGCATTTTACAGAATTACCACAGGTCCTGGGAATCTATCACAGGTCTTTTTAGGATCCAAAAGTAAAATATATATGATTATCAGTAAGCTATAATGTGAAATTACTGCCTTGACTAGAGACCATTATAGAATGTTTCACCTTACAGAGTAGATGTGTGCCCCCAAAATCATATATAATTAGTATTTTTAAAGCGCTATAGTTTTTCATGCAATTACTACAAGAGTCAATATTCCCTTGTGTAAATACAGATTTTTCCAACATCAAGTTTACTTAGGTGAGATAAAATAATGCTAATTGGCAGTAATAAGCTTTCAAAACTGGGAGAAAAGCAGGGACTTAAAAGTTTATAAAGAAAAAATCGTCTTGGAAATCTTTATGGCTGGAGTTTTGGTGAAGGAAGTAGGTGAGTTATCGAGGACACGGCCACAGCACACGCACACAGGTCTCTGCCAGATGCGCAGCAGGCCCGGCAACAGCCCTGGTCCAGGGGTCCCGCACCAGCCGGAGGTGGAAAGGTTTCATGGAGACCACCAGGCCTCTCTACAGGTTGAGAGCAAGCGTGTGTCTCTACAAGTCAGGGAATGAGGGTTCCCTGTTGGTTTTCTTCTGCTTCAATTTACTTGTTACGTATCATGTAAAACATACACAAAGTAACAAATTACAAGAATAGTAGGAGAGCTATCGCTAAATTTAGTTAAACACTGTAAAATCAATGAGCTGATCAGACTGGCATATACTTTTAATGCCAATTAGATAGAACCTAGCATTTAAGCATATAACCATCCTTCCTTCTCAGTCTTTTCAGGGTCCAAAATAAAATACTTTCCTCATTCTTCAGTTCAAAACACTGTCTAATCTTGGGCAAATTACTTAAACTCTGCAAACTTCAGTTTTCTTATCTTTACAATGTTAAAAAGCAGATGATAACGGTATCTACCCCATTGGATTGTTTTGAAGATTGAATGATGTGACACAATCAGAATAGTGCCTGGCACATAGTAACTGCTCAAAATAAGTTAGCTACCACATTATCAGGAGGATATCTTAGCAAACAGAAGTGAAGACCTACTTCTTAAACAAACAAAAGCTATCATAGGAGAACAAGGAAATGTCTTGAAGTACAACAGGTGAGGAACAGAAATGGAATGGGAAGCAGTATAAAAGTGGAAGAAAAAACCTTGGCTAATCAGAACCGTTTACGGTTAAGTTACTCTCTGGGAAGAAAAAAAAAAAATAAACAGCACATCTAAAATGGCCAAAAATTAAGCATTGTAACAAAAATATTTCAGTTGTATAGGCATATACAATGTGAACCCTAATGGTGAATGCTGAATTAAAGATGAGTGTGAGAAGCAGCAAGATCACTTCCTCAAGGCGTGTGGGGCCGTGACGTGCCCGGCTCCCTATGTCAGGTGACCATAGTGAGATATTTGGCATTTCCCTCTAAAACCCAGATTTTCAAATGTTAGGCTAACTTAAGTGAAGTAAAGTAATGCTAACTGGTAGTAATAAGCTTCAAAACTGAAAGAAAAGCAGGGGGTTAAAGGAGATATTCAGCAAACGTTTGTGAGTTGAATCAAATAATGAGGTAATAAACC
Source organism: Eidolon dupreanum (assembly GCA_028627145.1). Taxonomy (NCBI): domain Eukaryota; kingdom Metazoa; phylum Chordata; class Mammalia; order Chiroptera; family Pteropodidae; genus Eidolon; species Eidolon dupreanum. The sequence continues at coordinate 124,522,666 of CM053508.1, read as the reverse complement.
TGAGACAAGGATTTTGCTATAGACATTTTTAGGTTCCGTAGAAGTGGTGGTGGCTGTTTTCTCATTGGGCCACCACGATTTTTTCTGGTGTAAATCATTCAGCAGTAAAAACACAATCATTTGCAACACAATATGGTATTTCTCATTATTTTAGGTTCTGAGTTCCAAACACACACTCTCCCTCAACCATTAGGCACCTACCACAGGGTCCTTCACAGTGTCAATCAGCTTAATGATATTTGTTCCACCACGAAGGTTCTCCAGAATCTTAACCTCTCGTTTTATCTTCTTTTTCTTCACTGGCTTAAATACACAAGAGTAATCAGAAGTGAGACTCCCTTTGAATAAATAAAACTTTAAAACAGTGTTAGCGAATCAAATGGATACTGCACTATCTCATACACCATGTTAAAGAACATGTCTAACTTAGAAAAAAAAAACGAGATAAAATGGGCCTGCCCATAAGAACTTATAAAATTAAGTTAAATAATTTACAGATGTAGACCTTATGTGTTAGATCTTTAAGTAGTTGCATTTAAGGCACTTAGAAATTTTGAACACCCATGTCATACTTTAAAAATAAAATGCTTACTGGATAACTGCCAAATGGAAAATGTTATAGCTCTGAACAGCTCTATATCATGCATCTACAAATGGAAAAACTTCGACAAAATGGTGAGACACCTGCTCTTCCAATGAGTTAGTTACATGTAATTTTGTCTTCCAGGAATGAAGACCAGTTCACTGACATCAAGTTACAAACTTATTTCCCAGCTGCTGGCTCCCATTTCCTGTCACCACTCCCATTTCCTTAATATCTAGAAACAAATCAGCACAGGGCCAGTAAAACTTCCCGACAGATCCCATTCCTATAGAAAGGTGATCAGCACAAGAGAAAACTGATCTCTGAAGCAGCAGTGATTGAAAACCTTGCTACCTGCTAACTTTTCAATCTGCTGGACAGAAAAATTAAAGACCTTAATCAGAAATACTAGCATAACATGTTATCATTTTTTATCTTAAATGGGCAAAAGAATACGAAGAAAAAAATAAGCGCATCACGATCGTTTTATAAAGCACTTAGCACAGTAACTGGTACACAGAAAGCACTCAACAAATGTTAGCTTTATATTTTCAAATTTTTAGTAAAAAATCGTATTTCATCCACACAAAATTCCTATGTAATAGAGTCAGCAAAGGGGAGCTATTTGCCCACGGTCGCACGGCTAATAGTAGAGCAGGGGCGGGGATCAAATCCAGACAGTTGGACTCTGCAGGCCCCACTCGTAGATACTATGCTTTCATTTCCCACACGTCGCGACGTCACTAGTGTAACTAAGGAAAAGGAGTGTCCCATCACAGAGACACCGGTAAAACAGCATTGACAGAGACCAGTGGATCTGCCATGAAACAAGATTTTAAAAGCCTGTGTCCATGTATGTGGTGGTGGTGGCTGGGGGTGGGGGGCAGTGTAAATATACATATGGCAGAGAAACCTGCCTCTGTCGTTGGTCACTAAGCTATACCTTCAAACACACAACAACAGAGAAGGAGATTATGACACACAGAGCATTTACATCACCTATAACCAGGTACACAACTGGGAGACTGGAATGTAGCTGCATCCTTCCAAGCCAGCTGCCAACCACATGCCCACTCCATGCTGTCGGGGTCCCCAGCACAGCAGATCTGGCTACTGTGTCTCTTCCCCCTCTCCATTTAGGAATCTTACTCCTCATTCCCTTTTTCATAATTGGGGAGGCTTGATACTTTGGTAAAATGAAGCACTCAAACGTGAAGTACAACTTGATTAAAAAACAGCCAGAGAAGGACATGCTACAAAAAAGTAGCTTGTACGTTTCAAAAAAAAAAAAAAGTCAATATTGTGAAATGCACATTGAACAACTGTTCCAAATTAAAATAATAAGACAACTAAATGTAACTCATGATCTGGGATTTTCTTCTATCCAAAGAACATTATAGGGACAATTGGTAAATGCAAATGGGGACTGCAGATTTGCTAATAGCATCATATCGGTGTTAATTTCTGATTTTTGGTCATGCCACTGTGGGGTTATATAAGAAATTGTCCTTTTTTTTAGGAAATACACACTAAAGTAGGAATGACTGCAATTTACTCTCAAGAAATTCAAAAAAACATGTAAAATAAATATAATTACATACATATATACATACAATATGTATATGTATATGAAAAAAACAAGAGAATAACACAAATATAAACATTTGAGTAACATTTGGGTAAAAGATGGGAACTGTTGCGACTTTTCTAAGTCTGAAATTATGTCAAAAAGTTCAAAGAAAAATAAAAGCTGGCTACCACATCAATAAATTCAGCGAATGCTACCAGTATAGTCAATGTAAAAAAATTCTAGAGTTGTCATCGACTACTGGAAAGCAATTACAGATCCGTAGGTGGTAACGGAAAAACAAAAAACAAAAACAAGAAAACCACCAGAGTCAGAGGTTTGTATACACACCAAAAGGCCTCCCCCTCCTCCCGACAGTGAATCAGCACAGGGGTAACCTATTAAATAAGTTGCTTTTATGACAATGCCTCAGAAAGCTTTGCTTTGCTCTCTTGTTATTCAGCAGCAGGTCGGGCAGGGACATTGTTCCCGGACAAACCAGCTAACATATTTTTCATTATGTCTAAAGGTAACTTACAGAGCAAGTAAAGCATATTTTGCTGCTCAACTGTCACCTGTCCAACAACTTCCCAAACGATAGGGGACAGCAGGGCAACAGAAGTGGCACAACAGAGTCACGCAGCAGCTGGAGCCCTAGCATGCTGACTAAAGACCAAGAGACTATAAAAACAAAGTGACCTGTGGCCCGGGACATGCCCCTCCAAAGCACAGGGCATCTATTCTCTACAGGAACCAGGCTATAGGTAACTCCCTTTAGCCTCAACTTATTCCTCTGAAACTGGGAGGTGCTCCAGATGCTAAAAAAACCAATGAGCTCCTAGTGAGTAAAAGTAATCAGTATAGTCTTACAAACAGAACTGGTCAGAAAAGTTAGGATTTATAAGGGAGGGCCACTGCACCCTAAGGAATATTTAGATCATGAATTTTATAGAAACAAGGATACGCTGAACCTCTAACCCAGTGTTTGTACTCAACCACCACCACGAACACAAAGAAAATATATTTCCATGACAATCTCATGATTTCATCTCATGTGCTAGAAAACGTCTCTCCCAACTAGGGTTCATTTCCTACAATTCAGAGATTATCTGTTTAAGATTCTAACTGAATCAGCTTAGCTGTTTTCCAACGATTCCACCATTTTTTTTATTCAAAGTCTAGTAGAGAAAATGGCAAAGAATTTAAAAAAAGAAATTAAATATTAAATCATGTTTCAAAATAAATAAATTTTGGCACAAACCTAAAGAAAATATTTAAAGGGGAAAAATTCATTGAAAATTTTCTGTGTCTTTTCATAAGGTTTCTGCCCACGTGAAGAGTTCCAGCTATTCAGGAGAACTTTGTTCAACGTAATCCAAGAGTAAGGTACTTCTTCTCTTTCCCTATGTACCAACATTTACAAATTTTAAAACAAAAGACAACCTTTGTGATGAGATGCTTAGAAAGACAAAACTTGATAAATATCAGTAATTTGTCTTACTTACTTGGAGCTGCTTTATAAAAAAACCAGCTGAAACTGATTTCAACTACTAGGGTTTAATTATGACTGAATATGCAAACTAACATCTACCAAAGGTATAAACAAGAATTATGACCCCAATAAATCCCAGCAAACATTAACAAAGTCCCGTGTTAAACTTCTTTTCATTTCAAATGAATTGATAAATTCAAGACAGGGAGGACTACAGCTCAGAACTTTTAATTCTGGGTTTATTTTTATTCCACTTCCAGAGCAACAATTGCCCCACCAAGATATGAAATTCATCACTTGTGATAAATTTAAAACAAAACAAAACAAAACAAAACACGTGGTTGCCAGGAATGTAAAGTAAGAAAGTTCAGCCTCGATGACGGCATTTATTTTTTTTTTATCTTGGTAGCATCTCTAAAATCCACTGGAACTGACCTAAATGTAAACTTCAACTGATCGATGTTATTTCTTCACAGTAACTTTTACCCTAATTGAAATTTCAAGTCTCATCTTTCCAATTACATTATTGGCTCCTTGAGGGTTAACTGTTTATTCTCAGGATTTATATTTTTTTCATTTAAAAAGGCAAGGCAGGGGTGGCTCCATAGTGTAGTGGTTAGCACGTCTGCTTTACACGCAGAAGGTCCTGGGCTCATGCCCCAGGTGCAGCCATGGACCATACTCTAGGTGCGCCAGGCCCCCCAAGTACACTGGGGGCATGTCGTGAGTGTGTGGGAGGAGGCGCCCCACCTTCAGAGATTCAGTTCTTAAGGGGAAATAGTAACATCCATAGGTCAGAGGTGGAAGTCGGGGGTAGAATTAAAGAGGGGGGATAAAAAGGCAAGGCATACAGCAGGCCTTTTGAAATTCACTGAGAATGGTACTGACCTTTCCACTATTGGTTCTATCCCCTAAAATTATTTAATAGCATTCTGAAATGAGTATTTTTATTTTTAACTCAGTTTTACAGGACACTGAGGCACAGAGTTTAAATAATTGCTCAAGATCATAGAACTTTTAAGTGCTGAAATTAACATCTGCATCTGGATTTCCCACTCCATTGCCCACACCACACTCTCTCAGGAAAGAAAACCATTTTGTGGATTACTAAACGCTATCATCTATCTACCTACACACCTATCAATATCTCATTTGATTCTCCCAACAATTCTGTGAGTTAAACAAAAAAGTGTACCCATTTTACAGAGAAAACAGAGTCAAGTGGGTATAAATGAAGCTGTTTCTAGAACCCAAGTCTTCTGCCCTCCATTTATAGCACTTCTTACACTATACCACCTGGTTACAAAGTTGCAGATCTTAAAATTAGACTCTAGAAACTATCTGGGGCCATGAAAATGGGTACTTTATCTCAAGGTATTTTTTTCACATGATTCGCTCTCCAAAAAACTCTAACATATTAATGGGATAAAATTGTTAACCAAAAAATCTGTCGAGTGATCTTGATGAGACTTGGAGGAGCTGTGTAGCTTAAAAAAGTATAAAAACACTGATTATTAAAGCTTCAAACCAAGAAAGTAAAGTAACACTTCTACATTAAACATGCTGCTATGGACACAAATCAGAGCCCTGTCAGCATCAATACAGCTCTCTGGGTATTCACCTAGTCCACACTTCAACCAGCAACCCAGCAGTCAAGTATTTCCTTTCAGAATAACTCTAAAATTCACTAAAAAACAAATTAATTTGACTTCTTATGACTGTTCATCAGTCCTTCCAGTACATCAAGTATTCAGCAAATATCCTAACTTTGCCCCTCACATCTACCAACAATCCAAGACAGGAAGAGGGTCCTAAACCCAGTGTTTCCGCAAACTGCACGCTCTCTCTGGGCCTTGCTCTTACCTTCCATTCAGGAAATAATTTAAAGGGTACCAAGGACCCCAAGAAGGGATAAAAGGCATACACAGATGGTGCTCATAAAACGCTAACAGTTGTCCAAAACAGCCGAATGCTTTTATCTCTATGTACGCCTTCCTAAGAAGTACTATAAAAGAACTGAAAAATTGATTTTTCAGAATCAAAAGATAAAACTTGAAGCACTAAAGTGGCTTTCTACCTTGCTCTATTAACCCTTACCATTTTCCCCCTCCCTTATTTCTCTTTCCTCCTCAAAACAATTTCTGTCAAAAAAGATATAACCAACCACTCTACTAACTGGAAAGTTTTTAAGATTTCAGCCTCAGAATTTCACTTGATAGTAAAATTTTGCTTGCCAATTTCTAAATTCCTAAAACTTCTTAATAACCAATATGTTTTGGTCAATAAAATACTTAAAAATTTACTACCGATGCAAATTAAACGACATAAAAAATTCCTCTGCGTTCCTTCATTATCCGACCATTCTCATGTACTAGGAAGAATTGATTGGACATATTATTGACTAAAATGGTAAACGGTCCTGTTCTTAAAGGAATGTACCTTCTATCTTAGTTGCTACGTGCACATTAATACCTGCAGGTAAATACAGGAGGCTTATATGAAGAGGAAGCTTTTCTAGATTCCTCCACATTATGAGCAGCCAGTACTCTGTTAAGGACCTAATTTCCTATGACTGAACACCACTAATAGTAGATATTAGTCATAATTTCAACTTATCTGAATAGTGGAGCACAACTTTGGATAAAGACTCTGTTCTTTTTAAGAAAACATTTTAAATCTACTTTAATCCAGCCTGTCAGAACAATGAGAAAACCACAACAATACCATTAATAGTTTCTTACCCCATCCTTAGGATAAAACAAAATCTGAACAGAAACGTCACATGGCTTTGAAAAACAAAAAGAAGCTACTGTAGTTTTCACCAGCAGAAACCAGGTGGTTCAGACTGCATCCCGAAAAGAACTTGAACTGAAAAGAAACACTTCATTAACTAGAGCACTGAAGGGGCCTCCTGAGCCTTACTCCAGAACGTTGAAACTTACTCTGAGCTTGATGTGAAGACCTTACAATCCAATGTTAAAATGAGCAGTAAGAAACAGGAAGAAATAGCAAACAGGAGTTCTGGGTGAGGGTCATTTCAACATAGTGATGTGAAATGAGTTACTTTGTGCTTAGGTTTCTCATCGGTAAAAATAACCTTCATCTTCGAAACTAGGTTCCCTAAACACATCCTACAAATCTTTATAGCAGGGGAAAAACCATCCAGCATCAACGCTGCGAAGTTTTATAAAAGAATACCTAAAGAGCTGTGTGATGCTTTCCTAAATGAACGTACTGTTACTTATGCACACACCTGAAAGCTGTTCCTTTCAAAAGATGCCACAGGGAGGTGCGCTTATTCTAAACATTTTGAGACATATTTCTGGGTTGCTTTAGAGCAAGCAGTTCATTCTTCTGAACACATAGCAGCACAACATGGATATTCCTAACTTCAATTTATGCCTTGCTTTTTCCTAGTAAAGATTTTAAGCAGCTTACATTTAAAACGCTTATGCATATAGGAAAGAATTGTATGGTTTCCCCAGGTGACCTTTCTGAAACATTTCTTTAAATATTTGTGCTTAAAAACAAACAAACAAACAAACACGTGACTCTGAAGGTACAATTCATATCTAGGGAAGAAGGGAATCAAACTCCAAATCTTCAACATCAATTTCTTACTTCTCATTCCAGTGTTTCTGACAACGCAAATAATTGCTTTTTTCTCTCTACTGCATTGTTTCATCACTAGACTAAGATGATAGTAAGAGGTGATCACTTTTCTGAAAGGTGATTTTAAGGTATTATAAGCTTGACCCCTCATATCGAACAGGGACACAGCTGCCCTAACTCCATCCTTCAAACTCAAAAAGTTTTTCAATGCTACGTTCTTACACCGAGCCTCTGCAAAATGGTCACATTGGAAATCTTGTATCTCTAAAAGTGCTTACACTAGTTACTTTTTGGTCTTCTCGATTTTTCACTAAATTACATGCACACACATTAAATGATTAGACAATGCTGAGGACCTCACAGATGCTACAAGTTACTTTTTAGTACAAACTTTTTAAAGCTACAGTTACTTGAAGAGAAATTAACCAACTCTTCATGCTCATTAAGAACATGTCTTCATCCAAGACATGACAAAAAGTCAAACTTAGGCTGCTTAACCAAACAATAAGACTGTTTTATTTCTTATTATTTTAGCAATTTAAGTGTACTCATCTACTGCTGCCAACTTCACTTTTACTAGCTGATAAGGAACAATGAATCTTCCGCCACTACTGGCTCCCTACATCCACCCCACCTGAAACTTTTATCACCAAAAAAGGAACAAGTGATGATCCACTGAGGTTTCCCTCCACTCCAGCTGCAAACTCATCTCTGAAGCTGCTTCCATCTTTTCCAACTTTCTTTCTGGGATAACACAGAGCACCAAGAGTAACCAATGAACTAGTGCTCAAGGAGCCCTTGGGATGACGGGATCTTCATGAAAAGGCTTTTCTTTTTTCAGAATACCTATTTATTTTGTAGCAAATGGAGGCCCTTTGGAATTTTCGCTTTGAGAACTCATAATTACATTTCAAAACAAGAATGTTCCTGTGCCATCACATTTTGACTTGAAACAGGTCTGCATAGTTTCTTGAAAGTTCACAAGAAAATGGAGTGGGAGGAGTAGTAGGGGGACATGAGACATAAGATATGGAAAATGAAAGCTTGGACTACCTCATTCTAGAATGTGGCTGGAGTAGTTTGTATCCTTTTGACCTGAGAGGGGGAAAAAATTTAATGCCACTCATAAGACACTCACCTTGAGAATTTTTACAACCACTCTCTCATTGTTGGTGATGTTAATGGCCTCAAATACTTCACTATACTTTCCCCGACCAAGTTTTCGAACCAGTTGGTAATCATCTTGATTACTGTGAAAGGCAAGAGGGAAACATAAAAGTCAGGACCTGGGATTAACCAAGCCTGTGCCCAGTACACACCCCCACCCAGCTCCTTCCATTAATCAAACACTTGGAAGTGTCTATACATCACGCCACAAGTCATTCCCTAAATGAAAGCCACAACATAAACTTGGCTCCCTTCACTCTGCAGAGCTCCTAACCTAATTGGTCCCTCATAACTTGGGGACATAAGGTAGGAAGGCAGGCATAGCTCTGAGCCAATCTAGATGGGTGAGCAAAGCATCCATCCTCCAGGCTCAGAGGGCGCCCCTCGGCCCGGGGCGCCACAGCAACAGCCTCATATTTCACACCCTGGTAGACAGCGCCAGCTCTGAGAATCTGGACGTCTTTTAAAAATTTCCTCCCACCCAGCCTCATTTCAAAAAACTAAAAAGGCAGAGAATTTTAATAGCTCAAGAAGACAGCTGTTGACTCCCCACCCCAATAAAAACCCGAAAGTGTGAGGAGGGAGGGTTGCTCCCTCCCTTTCACCAGGCCCTGGTCCCTGGACCTTATACTTCCCCCCCTCCCCTAGAAAGAAAGCATTCCTTGGGGGTACGGGAGAGAGAGAGAGAGAGAGGGCCGCACGGCGGGGAAGGAAAGGACGGAAGGGAGGAGAAGGCGACGAACACAGGGCTGCCTCCCACCCCGGATCCGGGGCGCGCCGGCCCAGCAGAGTGGCCGGCGGGGAGCCAGACCGCCCGGGGGCGAGTGCGGTCCGCGCTGCGGGCGGCGGGCGGGGGGGAGCGGGCCCGGCGGGGGGCGGCGGCTTTACCCCCAGCTCGGGACGTGAGCCTCGTAGTCCCAGTACTCGCGGCTCCTCAGACTGTTCACCTCGGCGTAGACCCGGGCCCTGCTGCCCGCGGCCGGGCCGGGCATGGCGGGCGGGACCGGGGGGCGCCGCGGGGCGCCGAGGGAGGCGGCGCGGCGAGGGGCGCCGGGCGGCGGGCGGAGGAGGCGGCGGGCCGCGGGGCGCCGGAGGAGGAGGAGGAGCGCGGCGGCGGGCGGCCACGCCAGGCCGGGCCCGCGGGGGCGGGCGGGCTGGGGGCGCGGGGGCGCCGACCGAGCCGGCCCGGCCCTGGAGCGGCCGGCGGGGCGGCGGGGCGGGCGGCGCTCGCGCTCCGCGGCGGCCTCTGCTGGGCTCGCGGCCCCGAGGCGGCGGCGACGGCGGCGGCACCAGCAGCGGCAGCCGCCCGCCGGGAAAGGGGCAGCGGCGGCGGCGAGAGGAGGAGGAGGTGGAGGAGGAGGAAACCCGGAAAAAGGGCCGCGCTCACCAGGAGCGGCCGCCGCCCGGCCTGGGGCCGCCCGGGCTCACAGCGCCCCCTGCAGCGCGGGGGGACCTGCCGGGCGGCCCCGCCCCGACCCCGCCCCGGCCCCGCCCTCGGCCCGCCCCGGCCCCGCCCCCAGCCCGCCCCGGCCCCGGCCCCCCGCCCCTCCCCCGCCTCTGAAGCTCCCCAACTTCAGTCTGGCCGGACGCGCTCACAGGCCCTCCCCCGCCCACACAGCGCTGCCTTAGAGCCTTACTTCCGCCCCCGTGTGCCCTTTCAGGACTGTCCTGGAGACCCTTACCCCAAACCCTTTACCCTCTGGTTTGCCCACCCCGACCTCCTGTCACCCAAACTATTCCCATCAATTCCTCCTCCAGTAACTCACCCTTATCATTCAGAACCTCCTTCACCTCTAGATTTCTCCACCCCTCCCCTTCCCCGGTAGACCCTGTCCTGTCACCCATAGACTCCTCAACCCCAAGACCACCCCTTCTCTCTACATCCACAACCTTCCTCGCAAAACCCTTCTCTAACACTTTCCCCCAAAATTCCCTTGCAGAGCCTTGCCTAGGAGCCCTCCGAGTGTTCACTTCCCTCTCTTGGTTAAGCTGCAGTCAGCCAGGTTGTTCCCTGTAAAGTTCCGATGTTTCCCTTTGTAATTAAAAAGCAATCTGTGGGGAGACGCTTAGAGACTATATGAATTCCCTGGTGTTGTTTGGGAGGATGGAGAGCGGGAGACGACTTGTTAGAGTCCCGCCTGAAGGGACAGGAGAGGGATTGGTATGGTTTGAGAGCAGGATGGCTAACCAAACTTTGGCCCACGTTATTGTGTTGTCTTCTCACCCTTAACACTCTCCTCTCTTTGGTCTTCTGGGCCTTTCTTTTGTCTTGTATTCCCATCCTAATCCTTTGTCAACAGAACTTCCTTACTCATCCAGCTCTGATCCAGTTCTTTTTCACATTCTGTTTTCTAGATGAAACCTTGCTTCCTGCCTCTTGACATAATTAAGAATGCAGATTGTGGAGTCAGATCCATGCAGGTTTGAATCTCAGCTCTACTACTTAAAAGCTGTGTGATGCTGGACCAATAACTTAACCTTTCTGTGCTATAGATTTTATAGCATAAAAACAGTAATAGCACCTACTTCACAGGGCTGTGGGGAGAATTAGACAAGGTAAACCATGCAAAACACTAAGAATAGGGTCTAGCAGATACTAAGTGCACATTATTATTATTACCAGACCCAGGGCTTTTCTCATCACTTTTCCCTCCCTGAGACCACCACACACCTGTCTTTCCGTTCCTTCCATCCTTCAAGCTTGGCCACCTCCACCCCTACCTTCCCACGCCTGACTCCTTATTCCACTTTAAGACTCAGCTTTAAGTTCACCTTAGGTGTTAGAGTTGATACTTCTCTGCCTCAGCACCCTATCCACATCCTTCAGAAAATGGCATATTTTGTAATTATTTTTTGTCTCCTGGGTTATTGTCTGTCTCCTCCACTGTAAAAGCAGCCTGAGAGCAAGGACCGAGTCTGGATGCTCACCACTGGCTCACCCAGCATTTGCCACAGTTGGAGGCTTTCAGTGAATACAGTGTTACTTTCAGCTCACTTATTAATTCCAAAGGGTGGGGAGGAACCTGGAGGTCACCACTTTAACCATCAATCAAACTTATCAATAAGGAACCAACTGGCCCTCTGACATGATGTACCGAGAAGGGACACGATATCTGCCAAAAATGCCTAACTTGAATCTAATCACAAGGACAGGATTGGACAAATCCAAACAGGGGGACATTTTACAAAACAGCTAGCTTAGACTCTTCAAAAATGTCAATGTCACAAGAGAAAACAAAACAAAAGTCTGAAGTAGTGTCCTTGATTAAAAGAGACTGAGGGAACTAAATGACGTGTATAGTTCTGGATTCGATCCTGGATGAATAAGGCAAGAAGGGAAGGAGGGAAGGAAGAAGGAAGGAATATAAAAATACAGCTAAAAGGACACTTTTGGGACTTCCGGGGTATTTGAATATAGGATGCACGTTACATGGTAGTATTGTATTGGCATTAAATGTTGTGAGTGTGAGAATTATATTGTGGTTATGCAGGATGATCTCTTGCTCTTAGGAGTTTCATGCCAGTTGTTTGGGAAAGAGCTATCATAGTATCTTGCAGCTCACTCTCCAGTGGTTCTCCAGAAAAATATGAGTTCTTGTGAGCACAAGCACATGGGGGAAGGGAGCACTTAGAGATAAATGTTGAGAATTGAAGGATGTAGTTGATGCAGATTTGAAATTTTTCAAAATAAAAACTGGAAGAAAATAAATAAAGCATTTGTGGAGTAAGTGGACTTTGGAATTTAATTCCCAAAACTACAAACCTCTCTAAATTCTTTCACACAAGAAGATACAAACATTCTCAAGCCCTAAACTCAGGCCCTTAGAAATTCTTTCTGACAACTAGTCTAGACCAGAGGTTCTTAATCCTGAGCCCTTGGATGGATTTCCTGGGTTCCAGGAACCCCCGACACCATGTGCAAAATTTGTGGGCCAGTGTGTGTGCGTATGTGCATTACTTAGCCTCCATCAGGTTCTCAAAGGAGGCCATGACCCAAAAATGGTTCCAAAACACTGGTCTAACCACCTTCAGCTGGAGCCCCATTCCTCGCCTCCACCCTCTCCCACCTCTGACTCCATCTACCCTCCCTGCACCTTCCTCTCATCCTCACCACCTAACCCACACCCATCTCACGTAACCTGCTCCCACACCTGCCATGATGCCTGAGGATTCACCCACACATCACTCTGGTGCAACAGGCTCCTGGGTTTGGCTCACTAACTCGGCCCTGAAACCTGCAGTCAGTTCTCCCACAAACAAATGGAGTATGTTTTTATGGTTTTTTGGTAGGTAGGTTGGGCACTACATGGAACTAGCAAAGACCCACCACCTCTTCTTCCTGCCAGGCCACCATTAATGTGCTTGGCATGAGTTAAGATGAGCAACTGGCGACAGTACCAATGCAAGCCTTACTGAAAGAGGAAGTCTCACTTGGCTATAGAGAAGAACAGGCCAGTGGCTCATTATAGGGATGGGTGACAGGGCAGGGAGGCTCAGTGAACCAGAATCGACTTCCCCTAATTGCTCTGTGCGTGTGGGTTTGGGGGTGACTATAATTCAGAGTTACACAAGGTAGGTGAAAAAGAGCATCATGAGTCAAACAGCCCAACAATTTTACACAAATTCCTACTATGCCTCCAGATTCTATCCAAACAACGCCCCCCCCAACAAAAACCCCAAAACAAAACGAAAACAAAGAAAAAATTTTAATCCTTAGGAGAACACTTTCTATCTTCATAAGGTCCACTTCCAAAACACTTGAGAGGTTTGTAGGCATTTATCCTGTATTGCTCATTCTAAGAACCGAGACTAAGAAAGTAATGTAAATTAGGATCAAAGAATTATACTAATAGAGGTGATGGTTTGTGTGTTCGATATCACTGAAACCTGCAAAATTCCTGAGGCTAAAAATCATTGCATTTAGACTTTAAATGGGTGAATTGTGTGGTATGTGAATTGTACCTCAAGAAAGCTGTTTAAAAAATACTATGAGATTGGCGCTGTTGTAAGGATTCCCTTTTTGCAGTCAAGGAAACTAAGACTCAAGTGACACAAATAGTTGAGGTGGAGCCAGGATTTGAACTCAGGTCTTTCTGACCACGCAGTCCATTTCCTTAACTTCTTTCTGATTCAATATACTCCCAAATGATACAAAGATATTCAGCGTAAAAATCAGCTTCTTTAATCATGAAAATGTAAAACAACTTAAATATCCCAAATTGAACCAATTAAATAAATTATGGTATGTCCCTACAGTGAACTATTAGGCATTATTAAAAATTATAATTATCAGGAATTTCGAGTGATGAGAAAATTTTTATTATACAAGATTTTTTAATAAGTGTTTTAAGTTACACAAGTAATTGTGATAAACAGAATAATGCCACCCTCCTACCTTGTTCCCCAAAGATATCTCCTTTCTAATCTCTATAACTGGTAAGTATAAGGCTATGTTCCTTTACATGGAAAAGGGGACTTCGAAATGTGATTAAATTAGGGACTTTTGAGATGGAGAGAGTATCCTGGATTATCCAGGTGGGTTTAATATAATTGTGAGGGTCTCGATAAGTGAAAAAGGAGGTAGGGAAGTAGAGAAATAGATGTGATAATGGAAGTAGAGGTCAGAAAGATATGACTGCTGTCTTTAAATACGAAAGAAGGCCACAAGCCAAGGATTACGGGCAGCCTCTAGCAGCTGAAAAAGTCAGGGAGCTGGATCCTCAGGGCCTCCAGAAGGAATGCAGCCCTGCTGACACCTTGATTTCTGTCCAATGAGACTCACTTCAAACTTCTGAGCTCTTGAACTATAAGATAATAAATGTGTGTTGCTTTAAACCATGATGTGGTAATTCGTTACGGCAGCAATAGGAAACTCATACATATATGTAGTTACTAAACTGTTTTCAAGAAATTCAGAAGTCAGCAAGGTAAAAAGTTAAAGGTGCCCTTCTATGTCTTCTGCATTCCATCACTTGGTGTGTATCCTCCCAGGTCTTTTTCTATACAGTAAGGACATGTAATACAACCCATAGTCTCTTGTTTTGTTTTGCTTTGCTTTGTTTCAAAGAGGGATACCAGAGTGTGTCCTATATTTAGTAGATAAGTTCTCAGGCCTTAATGAATACATGGAAAAAGAACTGGAAGGAAATAGATTAAGTGCTTTTGGGTCTTGAAATCTTTGGTCTTGATTTTACTTTAATAATAACAAAAAAGAACCATGTTTACAGACTGTTGATTGTCCTAGCCCTCCCCCCAGTCATTTGTGTGTTCATGGGGGCTTTTCACCAGCTGGGAAGAAGTAGAGGGAGGGTAGGGGAAGAGGGTCTTAAGTTCTCTCTGTGCTCCAAGGAGTCCACAGGGAATGCTGGACGCTCACTCTCAGAGTCTCTGAGGCTCCAGACAGGTCAAAAACTATGTGTTTGTTTGGGCCCCATTGGCTGCACTCAAGCTGGGTACATTTGCACACTACTTGTTGAGGGATATCACTTATTGATTTTTTTTCTCATCATCCTTACAGTGTGACCCACTCTGCCCTCCACCCAGAAAGTGCCGCCGAGGGGGCAGGAGAGGATGCAGCACAGCCTGCCCAGGCTAGAAGCGATAGAAACAAAAATTTTCTGCTGGTGCTCCAGTGGGTCCCCTGTTTTTAAATTCAGCCTTGTCTGACAGGGAAAGGAGGCATGCTTTGAGCCCCTGTCCCCCAACATCCTCCTATTCCCAGAAACTCAGTGAATTCAAATGCTCCTAACACTCTCAGGGAAGGGATAAACTCATTCAAACTAAAATGTAACAGCGCTCTAAAAGGGATTTGCATTTTAAGGAGGGTCAGGACTAAGAAGTCTTGAAGAATGAACGAATCCTTAATCCTAAAGTTATAGGTGATAAAAAGGTGGAGGGGAAAGTAGGCAGTATTCCCTTGAAAAGCACACCTGCTCTGAGATTTCACGGGGCACTTGGAGAGGAGTAGGCTGAACTCTACAGCAGTAGGCACTGCGCACCCGTCCTCACCCCACCCCACCCCCCACCCCCCGCAAGGCCATTGCACTTCACAAACATTCGTCCTCTTCCTGCCAAACTGCTCTTCCCAATTGTCCAGAATCACCATCAACGCCCACGTTCCATCCATCACTAAGTCCAGCTGGCTTTCTCTCCAGATGGCAGCTCGCTGCCTCCCTCTTCTCTTGACGCCAGGCGTCTTTGCCCTGATGTTAGCTTGCATCAACCCATCTTTGGGCTTTCTGCGGGTCCTTTTCTGTAGGCGCATATCTGGGCTGTCAGACTCAGCACGTGCTAGCCTAAGGGCCCTTAACCTGAGTCTGGCTAGAACACAGCGGGTTAGTAAACTTGGATGGAAAAAATTACATCTCTATTCACTAACCTCTAAATAAAATGTAGCATTTCCTTCCATTATAAATGTAATAAAAACAAAAACAAAGCACAATAGTGTTAGCGGTACCCGCGAGTTCGTCACCAGCAGAAATCACAGATATTTGTGCGTCACACTGACAATGGGTATTATTTTAAAGCAGGAAAGTTTATTCTATAGAAGGACCAGATGCTCTGACTGTTGAAGGCAAAAGAATTCGGAGAGATCCTCCTGACCTTGGGCTTTCCCCCTGTAATCCAGCCCCCTCTGTTCTTCACTTTAGGGCATCTGTTTAGAAGACTCTGAAACTAGAATTTGATAGCTTTTTATTTCCTCAATAGATACCAACGGCTATACCCTGAGGATTAAGAAAACATACACACACAACAAAAACAACAACAACAAAACCCAACATAACTAAAGAGATGTTGCATCTGCAAGCTCTACTTTTTGTTTTAGGAAATGCATTATTTCTGGATGCGGGAGTCTTCCTGTTTGACTGGAAGATGACATGGGAAGCCCGGATGCTAGTGATGGGCCTTAGGAGTGTGGGAGCCTCCCAGCTCTGCTGCCCACAGGAGCACAGAGTACAATGGGAGCTTCCGTGAATGACCTGCCAGTCTCAGAAAGCACAATCCAAGCCAAGAAGAAAATCAAAACTCCACACCTGTTAGGTGGGGACCAGTCCCTTTGTAGAGGAAGTGGATGAGGAGACACAGACAGCAGTGAGAGGGATGGGCCTGGCCGCAAGCACGCTGGGCATCAGTGGCCTTGCAGACAAAGAGGGGGAGTCAAGCAGGAACTTGCCCTAATTAGCACAAGAATCGAGTCACTCTGCTAACACCATAATCCTCAGACCTCATTCTAACTTTAGCATTTTCCTTCAACGATGTCCTTTTAGAGCAAAAGAATCTCCTCCAGAATCACAAGCGGCATTTTTCTTTTTTTAATTGAAATATACTTGACATATAACATTACACGAGTTCCAGGTACACTACATAATCAGCCAATACATGTACATATTGTGAAATAATCACCGGATTAAGTCTAGTTAACACCCCTCTACACATAAAGTTACAGTCGTCATGTTTCTTCAATCTCTTTCAGTTTAGAACAGTTTCTCAATTTCTTTTCGAAGATTAGAGGACAATTCTTTTGTAACCTGTTCCTCGGTTTGGGGTTATCTGATGTTTCTTCATGATTTGATTCAGATTATGTATCCTTGTCAGTAATATCGCATAAATAATGCTATGTTCTTCTCCTTGCATCTTATCATCGATCACTTCATTATTAAGGTAGCATCTGCCAGATTTCTCCACCGTAGTTATCCTTTTTTGTTTGTTTGTTGAAAGAATATGTATTTTATGAGGAGGTATTTTGAAAATTGTGTAATTATCCTGGTCACGGTCCAACTTTCTGTTTATTTAATCACACCATGTGGACTCACAGACTCCTATTTTATTCAATGAACTATAATCAATTACTGTCATTAGTTGTTTTGATATGGCTCGTGAGAGCCTCTTCAGACTGCTCCTGTGTCCTTTTGATGTATTCCATCATACTTTGAGCACTTTTAAATTTTCTGGCACAAAAGATGTTTTAGGCTTGTCTTGAGTTACTTTCCCTGGCTCATCCCTGGAATCAACCATTTCTCTAAGGCTTTCTGATTCCTTTTAGTGAAGGATAGTATTTAGAAGCCAAGATCTGGGCGTGAGGTACGCTTACTGTTGTTGGACTTTTGCTGCTCCCAGATCTTCTCCAGCAGACTGAGCTGTATGTACACACACACACACACACACACACACACACACACACACACACACTCTTCCATCTGTATTCATTTCTGTGTGTGTGTGTTGAAAACCGTGAATTCACTCCATATCCCCAATTCCAATCTAACACCATAGAATCCATTCTAGTTTTCTCCCTTTCTATATTTGCAGCCCTCTTTTTGGACAATAAGCAATCTGGTGTATGCAGGGCTCTCTTAGTTGGAGGAGGGAGTGTTAAGTAGGGCCTCCCTGAAGAGGTGACATTTAAGCTGACCCTTGAAGGACACGAGAGTATAAGCTATGCAGATTCTGGGAGAAGAGTGCTCTGTGCAGAGCACCACATACATCACAGTGGCCCTGAGCAGAGGCACACTGTGTGTCTGAGGAACAGGGGGAGTCCCGTGGCTGAGCCAGCAGGCAGATGATATCAGCCAGGTAAGAGGGGAATAGTAGTTCAGGTAGCAGCTTGTAGACCATTGTAAGGACTTTGGGTTTTTTTAATGACAAAGATAGGAACATTTCAAATACGAGACATCCTTTTATAAAGGATTGTTCTGACTGCAAATATGAAAGCCGAGAGACCAGTGGAGACAGCTGCAGTAAACCAGCCAGAGGAGCATGGTTGGGAAGGTGGTGAGAAATGGGCAGACTGGGGAACCCTTTTTTAGGGGGAGCCAACAGGATCTGTGATACATTAGATGAGGCATATAAAGTGTGAGAGACAGGTGGTGGCCCATGGTGCTAGATGAGTCTTTGTTAAATAAATGAAATAGAAAGGTTGTCTGCAACTTACTTAGCATATTGGTTGGTACTTAGCATATTGGGTGACGCATGATAAACTAATCGTGATCACTGTTTGTCAATGGATGAATGAAGGTGTAAACTTTCCCAGCAGGCTCCCTTTCCCCATATATTTAATTCTGGCTCATCCTGCATCCTGGAACAATACCCCTTAAGGAAAGCTACCCCTTTTCAATTAGACCTCCCTCCCATCCCTCCCCCACCCTTCCCAATGAGTCAAAGCTCCCACTTCCGCTGAGCCCTGTCTCTCAGCAGGGTGTGGGTCGGCATCTGATAAGCTAATTCACAATAAGGTAATGACTTCTTGCAAGATGCCTACCTCTCCCAGAGGTATTCACATTTTTAAAAAGGCAGCAACTTATTTACTTAGCTCTGGGAATGTGGTGGAATCTCTGACAGTGTGGCAAGGTGGCGGAGGAGGTCATTTTACTCTGTGCAGCACTTAAATGACACCTTACAGACGTCAGGGACCTCTTCAAAGGGGCCCAGATATGGCCCAGGCTGCATTTCTCCTCTCCCCTGCCTTGCACAACAATCCCAGGTGTTTACTGCCTCTGTTTACCACAAGACCGTGATCCGATCGGCCAGAAGTTCACTGCCCTGCCTCTTTGGGAGCCCTCATCTGTGGGAAGGCTCAGCAGGCCAGACTTCACTCATCCATCAGACTCGACCCACTAAGAGACTTAAACCTCAAGGCGACTGTGTGTAGAATTGGTTTCCGTGCAAGACAGGTTGAAGAAGCAAGGCCTCTAAAAGCACAATGAGATACCACTTCACATCCACTAGGATGGTCATAATCAAAAAGATAGACAATAACAATTATTGACAAGGACATGGAGAAATTGAAACCTTCCTACACTGCTGGTGGGAATGTAAAATGGTACAGCTACTTTGGAAAACAGCTTGGCCTTATCGTATGATCCAGAAAATCCACTCCTAGGTGTCTATCTACCCAAGAGAAATAAAAACACAGCCACACAAAAAACTTGGCACTAATATTTATAGTAGCATTTTTCATAATAGCCCAAAAGTGGAAACAACCCATATGTGCATCAACTGATTAAAATGTGGTATAGCTAACCAGTGGGCTATTATTTAGCAATAAAAAGGAGTGAAGTACTGATGTATGCAATAACATGGATGGATCTTGAAAACACCCTAAATGAAAGAAACCGGAAACAAAAGACTCACATGTTTTTTTATTCTAGTCATAGAAAATGTCCAAAATAGACAAATACATAAAAGCAAAATGTAGATTACTGGCTGCCAGGGGCTGGGAGGAAATGGGAAGTGACTGCTAATAGGGTCCCTTTTGGGAGTGATAAGAATGTTCTAAAATTGATTGCACAAGTCCAAGAATATACCCAAAACCATAGAATTGTACGCATTAAATGGGTGTGTAATATGTGAGTTATATCTCAAAAAAAAAACAAACCATATTTCGAAAAAATGGAAGTGAGGAAAAAGAAAAGAAAAAGATTGAGAGGAAAGAAAGAAGGGAGGGAGGGAGGAAGTAAGGAGGGAAAGTAGAAAGGAAGGAAGAATGGAAGGAAGGAAAAAGCAGGGTCATACTGAAGAGGAAACTGGGCCAGGTACAGTGAGTGACTAATTGGAAATACCCAGGTCTCTGGGGATTGACCTTGCTGTCCTAGAATAAAGGTAGATGAGAGATAGAGGAGAGGTGCCAAGGGGACTGCAGAGACTGTGGGCACTTTCCCTTAGGAAAATATTGCATAGAATTTGCTTGAGGAACCAGGGGAAAGAATGAGGATATTAAGAAAAATTATCAAGAACTTGGAAATAAGGCAAAACGAGGACCTGTGTCCTTTCAGTGCATGCTGGAGCGTTGTCTAACACCACGCCTGGATTATTTCATCATCTAGAGGATGTACCTATGTTCTACTTGAACTTTCCTTTCAATCTGGGCCCAGATTCTGTAAAGTTGTGTGCTAGTTTATAGAATTTTGTTCAGCAGAGATGCAAATGATTTTTGTCTGGTAGAAAAGATAACCCCAAAGGTTACAGTTTTATTGCCCTGTAAGATATTAATCAGTTTTGTTTCTAACCTTGCAAACTGATTTCAGTATGCCTTTCCTGGTGGACAAAATAACGCCTTTTCTTCTAATTCTTCTTTGTATCTTCTTTTACCATCCTGTGTTTTCCCTAATTAACAAGTTATATATATCTTGGGGTCATGCTCCTTTCATGGAGTCATGTTTTTAACGTTCTTGAAATTGTACTGTGACAGGGACTAGAAGCTGTTTGCTATGCAGTGGTTTCTCCTCATCCACGGTTTCACTTGCTGTGGTTTCAGTTACCCGTGGTCAAGCAGAGTCTGGAAACAGTCAATGGAAAATTGCAGAAATAAACAATTCGCAAGTTTTAAATTCTGTGCTATCCTTCCTGCTCCATCCTGCCTGGAATATGACACACTCCTTTGACTAACGTATCCACAATGTATACACTACCCACCTATTAGTTACTTAGTAGCTGTCTTGGTTGGTTATCCCTGGTATCACAGTGCTTGTGTTTGAGTCACCCTATAGTAGCCTAAAGCTACGTCACAATGCCTACGTCATTCACCTGACTTCATCTCATCATGTAGATATCATCATCTTACATCATCTTAAGAAATAGGGCGAGTATGTTACAATAAGATATTTTGAGAGAGTGAGACTATATTCACATAACTTTCATTATAGTACATCGTTATAATTGCTCTGTCTTATTACTACTTATTGTTGTTGTTAATCTCTTACTATGCCTAATTTATAAATTAAACATTATAATTAGGTATGTCTGTATAGGAGAAAACATGGCATATATAGGGTTCAGTACCACCCATGGTTTCAGGCATTGGGGGGTCTTAGAACGTACCCCTGCAGATAAGGGGGGACTGCTGTATTTCAAAAATGGTACTGACAAGTGATCACCTTAATCAGTATAAACAATCAAAACTTGAGCACTAAGGTGGGTCCCTCTGGATGCACAAATAAGGAGCAATTAGAAAGGACTCTAGTGCTTAAAGAAAGAAGAGTTATTACAATGTCATCATGTGAAAAGAGATGTTTTGCTTAAAGTTTTATACACATGCACACGCTGTGTGTGTATATATATATATATACACACACACACACACTGTATACACACACACACACAAATACATATATCCTACATGGAGGAAGAGAGAGGAAAAAGATTGGCAGACTACAAGAATAATTGCCAAAATTATGTTAATAATGGTTATCTGGAGGCGATCTGAAGAGAAATTTTTTATTTTCTTCCCTGTGCTCTTCTGTATTTTCCAATTTTCAACAATAAATATGTATTATATTTGAAAGTTTTTCAGTTCTTTAATAGAAAATCAGCAAATAAACTTGATAGAAAAAAAACTAGGAGTAGGTTAAGAGAAATTAACCCCCTATCTGGGCACACCGCGGAACGGCATATTAGGACAGCGTGTCCTTTCCTCGAAAATCATAACTAGTTGTGACAGAAACAAAGGAAGCAAAAACAGCTAACTAACCACGTTACAGGTTGCTAAGAGGACTTTAGATTGATTTACAGCAGTGGTTTTCAACTGGGGGTGATTTGCAGCCATTTATATTAAGGGGAAAAATGGAAATATGGCATTTGCAGTTAAAACAGATAGATTAAGGACATGTATTTTCTTCTTCCTTCTTCCCAGAGCCCTACAAATCCAGAGTAAATAAACAAAAAAAGGTATCAACTCACAAAAGAACCAAGAAGAACAGGAGAAAGGGCAATAGCGGATGAGGGCTGTTCACCAACTTGGGGGCAGTGGAGAGCAGGTAAGTTAAGAAAGCTGAAAATGCTCTTTTAGTGACTTTGTTTGAAAAGGAAATGGATTTCTTTCTGCTGGATACTTGACTTCCACCTGACATAATATGCTGTTTCCCAAACCCCTCCCCCCACCCTTTACTGCCAGCTATTGGAAAATTATCATACTAAATAGACAAAGTGACAATGTTTACAAGATGAATGACACTCCTAAGATGCAGTTCCACTGTGTGTTGCCCAGCTCGCACATCCGTCCATGGAAGACCCACAAGAAGCAGGAAGATTCATGGACTAAAACCCCAGCATGCTAGAAATCAAGTCGGAAGGACATGTCTGAGATGCAGAGGGATCACCAACAGAAACAGGGCTTGGAATCCTATATAGGAAGCAATGGGATCATTGTGTATTTTCCAAAAATGGCCACGACAATATCTCCCATTCCACGTGCTGTTCCACAATGTGACTGTGCCACTCCTTCTTTGAGAGATGGAGTCTTGTGTCCCCTCCCTTTGGATTGGGGCAGGCTTGTGACTCCCTTGCAACAACAAAATTCAGTGGAAGTGATATTGTGTAATTTCCGAGGCTGGAACTCTTGTGCTGGAATCCTAAGCCTCCATGTGGGCAGCATGGCTGTTTTGAAACTGCCATACTGTGAAGAAGCTCAAAGTAACTCTTATGGAAAACACCATGGAGTGGACTTGAGACTAGAGAGGCTGGGGCGGGGTGGGGGTTGGGGGGTGAGAGGTGGGGGGTTGGGGGTAGGGAGTTGGATGCTGGACCTTTGTTATTCCAATGTCAGTTAGCTTCTGGCTGCAACCTCATGAGAGATTCCAAGCCAAAAGCACCCAGCCAAGCCTTTTCCAAATTCTTCGGCCACAGAAACGATAAGAGATTATAAAATGAATATTACTGTTTTGATTAATTCTGGGTGACTTTTCACTTAGCAACATAACTGGAATAACCACCTAGGACTCGTTTCAGACCTTGGCAGAAGTTTGTTCTACAGAAAAATAGAACCAGGAGGCTTCAGACCTAAAACACAGCAGAAGGCAGGGAGGGACACTATACTGAGAACAGGAATGTATGGGACAGTCTGTATGCTGACCAGGAAAAACCCTGCTCCCTCCTGCAGCTTGGCTCTAAGGATGCTCACAGCCTGGCACATAGCCTCATTGCAGTGGAAGACTGGAGAGTTACCCCTGGGGAAAAAAAACAACAACAACAATAACAAAAAAAAAAAACAAACAGAAAATTGGCCTGTAGAAATTATGGGCCAAGCTAAGGCTCCATGTAGCTGCAAAGTTTCAAGAGGGAGGATTTTAAAACAGATGTTACGTTCTCACTATAATTAACATACTCAGAGAGATAATAAGGTATTGCGCACAGGAGATGAGAAGAAGATTCCATATATTTTTTAAAAGAGTATCTGATTTGGTTTCTCACAAGCAGACTCTGAGATAATGATGCCATTGCAAGTGATCGTTGACAGGAGATCCCAGACAATACTGGTCCAGGAGTTGGGAAGTGAGACAGGAAAGGGAAAGAAACCAACAAAAGGTGTGTTATTCTAGCCAGTTACTACTGTGTGCATCTGAACTTGATCTTGCTTGGGAGCCCTTGGAGATGGTGTAGAACAGCCTCGGAGGGACTCTAATCTGTGCACAAGGACCCACCAACTGCTTCCAAGGGAAATGACCTTCATCATTTCCAGTTTGTCCTGCACTCAAGCAGGACAAATGTTACTCGGAAGAAAACAGCCCTTGGGCAAAACATCACAGATATTTACAGTAAACAGCCTTGGGCAGCGGGCTGGGGGTGAATGCCAAGGGCTAATACCAACAGCATCTGCTACAAGAAGCAATCAGAAAACAAGTAAGAGTTTGTAAAAAAAAAAAAAAAAAAAAGTGAAAGCTAAAACATTCAAGGAAAGGAGAGAAGGAGGAAAAGTGGAAGATGACCTAACTGAATTGATCCGGGGTGCAGGCTGGGCTTTAGAATTATTTAAAGCTCCTTGGGCGCAGATAAAGTTAAGAACCACTGCTTGGCAGGAAAAAAAAATCCTTCCACGTCACAATAATGTAAACAGAGAATACCGATTTAACCAGAAAGTCCTCATGTAACTATAGGAGAACGGAGATAGAGGAGGCAAGTGGGTAGGTGGGTGGTGAGTATAAAACATTAAATCTGCATGTGCCACCATAGCAGACAGTAGATCATGTCTCAGATTAATAAATCAGAAAATAGCACAAAAGCATCACATTCAAATATAGGGAGGTAAGTGCCAGAGAAACAGCTTAAGAGTAGTAAGAGTAGTAACCCAATTTTTTCAGAGGAGCAGGTCTTGGAGGGATGTGTGTGTGTGTGTGTGTGTGTGTGTGTGTGTGTGTAGGGGGATATATTACTGATGTTTGCGATAAACATTGTAATATTATTTGATTTTTAATACCATGGACATGCATGAATTTGATCAAAATTTTTAAAAATAATTTTTATAATTGGGAGCCACTTATGCACCTGTCAACAGGGAAAGGCTAAATAAATATAATGCCATGCTTAGAATGAGGTGGCTATACATCTCCTAATGTGGACATATCTTCAGGATTGATAGGACTATGACTGGCAAATAATAGGTATGATATGCCAGCATTTATATAACACACATACGCATGAAATAGAGCTATACATTTCCCATGGAAATTGAATACAAATAAATACACATAGAGAAAGGTGGACTCAGATGGAGACGGAAGTCAAGACAGATTTCATTTTGTTTTATTTTTTCCCTAAAAGGCAAAATTTTGTATCATTTATAAAATTAAATTAAAATTTTAAAATTGAATATGCCTCAAGAGAATGAGAAGACAAGCCACAGACTGCAAGAAAATATTTGTAAAAGACACATCCGATGAAGCACTGTTATCCAAAATATTCAAAGAATTCTTAAAACTCATAAAACAATAAGAAAACAAAGAACTTAATTTAAAAATGGGTCAAAAACCATAACTGACACTTCACCAAAGAAGATATACAGAGGACGAATAAGCATATGAAAAGATGCTTCACACCAGTCATCAGAGAAATGCAAATTCAAACAATGAGACACCACCACACACCTATTAAAATGGCCAAGATTCTGAACACTGGCAACACCTAATGCTGGTGAAGATGTGGAGAAACAGGAAACTCTCATTTACTGTTAGCAGAAATGCAAAATTGTACAGGCACTTGGGAAGACATTTTGGCAGTTTCTTACAGAATTAAGCACACTTGCCATAAAATCTGGCAATTTCACTCCTTAGTATTTATCCAAAGGAGCTGAAAACTTATGTCCACACCAAAACCTGCACATGGATGTTTATTGCAACTTTGGAAGCAACCAAGTTGTCCTTCAGTAGGTGAATGTATAAATAAACCGTGACGTTTCCAGACAGTGGTGTATTATTCAGCACTCAAAAGAAATGAGCTCTTAAGCCATGAAAAGACATGGAAGAACCTTAAATGCATATTGCTAAGTGAAAGAAGCCAATCTGAAAAGGCTACATGCTGTATAATTCCAACTATATGACATTTAGGAAAAGGCAAAATCATAGAGACAGTAAAAGGATCAGTGGTTGCCAGGGGTTAGGGGTGGAGAGAGGGATGAATAGACAATGAAAATACTCTGTATGATACCCTAATGGCAGATACATGTCATACATTTGTCTAAACTTGTAGAATGTACAATACCGAGAGTAAATCACAATGTAAACTATGGGCTTCGGGTGATAACGATGTGTCAGTGTAGGTTCAGCAGTTGTAACAAATGCACCCCGCTGGCGGGAGCCGCTGATAATGGGGGAAGCCATGTGTGGGTGCAGGGAGTATACAGGAAATCTTTGCACCTTCCCTTCAATTTCGCTGTGAATCTAAAACTGCTTTGAAAAAAAAGTCCTAATAACTGAATATGCACTACACAGAATCTGGAATGTTCCATAAAGAGCATGGTTAATGATGGTTTCTTTGGGGCATGGATTGAGATGGAGAGGAGAGAGGGAGGGAAGATTCTCTTTTACCTCCATTCATTCAGTAATAATTGCTTTACAAAGACTGTAATAGTCTGAAAGGCTTTTGAATAGAATCGGGTTCTGGGGTTCTGGGTAGTTCTGGCTGGCATGTGTCTCCTGCTTTTGACACGGGAGGAGGGTAAGGGTTCTGGCTTGGCAAGGGCAAGGCCCGGCTCCAGGGAGATCTGGTAGAACCAGCTGTGACATCGGAGGGCATGTTGACAGAGTGACTCACTTTTCAGAAGGGCTAGAGAAAGCTCCCTCCTGTCCTTCAGGTGAGCTGCCCGTGGGGCTGCAGCCTACAGAGTGCTTTACTTCAGCAAGGAGTCCTTTCTAAATCCATAGGGATCATTGGAATCCAGGCCTTTGCACAAAGCTCTCTTGGAGCCAGCCCACAGGTGGGGTTTGGGGAGAAATCTGGGGACCCTTTGGACTAGGGGTGGGGTACAGTTGGGAATAATAAAAAGTTTTCATCATCCTTTAAAGCTTCATTAATGACCTTTTAGTTTCCAAGAGCTCTGAAGTACAGCCATTTTTTTATTTGACCCTCAAGACTACCTGCGAGGTTGATACAACTGGTGTAAATATCCCCATTTTTCAGACGAGGAGACTGAGGGCTGCAAAGATCAGACCATTGCTCTAAGGGGCAAGTTAGCAGCTGAAGGCAGTGTCCTCTCAGCCTGGCCCACAGCCTCTCTCTGCTTTTTGATCTGCCATATGGTCACCCCTTGAGAAGAAAACTGAAGGATATCTCTGTCCTCCAGACAGTGGCCTCCCTCCTTAGGATCCAGGCTGGCAGGAACAGAGGGACCCTCAGCCGAGCACTGGTCTCTGAGTGGGTGGTTGCTCGTGAACCCACTCAGTGCTGATGGGACACTTGCTCTCGGCTAGAAAAATGACAAGCCTGTCTTCTGGGGGCTAGAGGCATGGAAGAGATGCAGCCACAATCAGAGGCATTGCCCAAGGCAGAGGGTGAGGAAAAATGTCCCCCAAGTTTCTTCCATTTTCTAGCCCACTGGGCTTCTGCCCACCAGCTGATCCACGAGCCTGGGAAATGCAGCCTGAACTGCTGGCTGCCACCCCCCTTCCTCTCCAGGGAGGGAATAGAGATTTCAGGGCACACAGGGCCAGGACCAGCCCATGGCCTTTCCACCTAGGCATTTCAATAGCTCATTCAGTGCCCAGCACAGACCTGGGCTCCACAAATGTGCGTGAATAAACGACTGTTGGGGAAAGGAGGGCACAATGCCTCATGTCACTGACATTTTAAAAAGTGAATGCCTTGTATAGAGCTATTTGGCAGTATCTGCTAAAGCTGAACACACTATGATCTGACAATTGCGCCCCTAAGTGTATACTTAACAGAAATGTGTCCCTATGTTTATCAGAAGATATCTATTAGAATATTCTTAGCAGTGCTTACTGCAATAGCCTCTTACCAGAACTCCACAAAAACTCATCAACAATGAATGAAAAAAACACAATGAAACACAGTCCAACCCTCGTGTCTGTGGTTCTGCATTCTCGAATTCATCCAACTGTAGACAAAAAAAAAAAAAACATTTTTAATGTTACATTGTTGCTGACGTGTACTACGTAATTAGGCCTATGATGGTTTGTCTTTCCTGAACACATAGAAACTGTTTTTTCCTTGTTATTATCCCCTAAGCAATACAGAGTAACAACTGTTTATTTACATAGCATTTACATTGTATTAGGTATTATAAGTAATCCAGAGGTGATTTAAAGTATATAGGAGGATACGCGTAGGTTATATGCAAATATTACATCATTTTACATGCAGGACTTGAGCACCCTAGGATTTCAGTATCTGTGGGGTGTCCTAGAACCAAGCCCCCTACGGATACCAAGGATGACGGTGCTGACCAGCCACGAGCATGAACGATCTATAATTGCCTGCATCAGTGTGGCTGACTCTTCTCAACATGATGGTAAGCAAAGGAAGCCAGACATAGAGGAATACGTGATGATTCTGTTTGTATAATCAGGCAACACTAATGTCTGCCTCAGAAGTCACCCTTGGAGTGGTAGTGACAGGAAAGTGGGCTTTGAGTGGTTTCTGAAGGGCTGGTTCTTCAACCATGTGCTGGTTACACAAGTGTGTCAAGCTACATACATTTATACCAAAGTGATTTGTGCACATATTCTTGTATGGTATTCTTTAATAAAAAGTTTACTTTTTAAAAAAACGAATACCCTAGTGGAGGGCCCTTTTTCTTTTTTCCATTTCCTGTTTTCCCCTGTGTCAGCTCAGAAAGCTTCCCTGGAAACTGGGTGAAGGAGGAGGCTGGGTCTGGGTTCCTGGCCAAGGACAGAAAGAAACAGGCCCCAAGGCCTGGGCCCATTTTGGGCACCAAGCCTTGTGTGGAACCCTCATGGGCATGGTCTTGTGGCTGCCTTGGTTGCGCACAAACACACACACACACACTCTTCTGCAGCACTGTGATAAGGTGGAATGAGGCAAGGTGAGGCTAGGCGACTTTCTCCCAGTTACACAACTTTGTAAGTGACTGGGGCAGGATTTGAAGCCAAGTTGTATTGGTGCTAATGTGGGGAGGAGGCAAGAGAATTTAAAATGTTAATTAAGCTACCTTCAGAGACTGCAACATGCTGATCAGCCCTGCAGCCAGGCCAGGAGGATGCCTGCAGAACAAAGGAAGATTTCTGTGGGGATTGCTAACAGTCCATTGCCCACACCTGGGAAGGAGAAACAGGAACCAACACAGTCATCCCCTATGGCTAAAACCGTGGGGAACCTGTGGATTAAAGGCTGAGAACTGCCAGCAGTCCTTTCGCTCCATATTTTTACCTTTTCCCACTACACACTATTCCCCTTCCTCACTGTCTGTCCATATCAAAGGAAATGGGCTAACAAAGTTTTTTAAACTATAACTCACAGCAAGTTAAAAATGACAGATAAACTGAATTCCCATCCCCCATCACTCAGGTTCCCTCTCAGTGTTTTTACTGTCTCTCTTATTGTCCTGGTCTCTACTGTCTCTGTCCCTCTGAGTCCCTCTCAGTGCCTTTACCCTGCCCCCTGTCTCCCTGTCTTCCCACGTTTCTCTTGGTCCCTCTCACTCTCTGCCTCTGAGAGGAGACCACGCGTTGTCTGCGGAGTGTGACCCCTTTTCTAATAAACTTTTGTTTTGGCTTTAACGTTGGCGTGTGTGTTGAATTTTTCCTACCCGCTCCTCCAAAGGACCCTCCTCTTCTCTCAGAGCAGAGCTTGGTCTCCCCCCACCAACTCTGGCAAATCTGCCCCGTGCCACGGCTCCAGAGCCCAGGCTCTTAACCCCGTTGCTCCTGTATGATCCAGAAGGAGCAAGAGACAAAGTGATGCTGACTATGGCTCCCAGCCCTTATCTATATGCCTCTGATTCTAAGTTTCCAAGTGGGGGCTAGCTGGTCAGTGAGCTCGCCCCAGCTCTGACACTTTCCCAGGGCTTCCTGCCTCTGCCTCACCCTGGCTGAGACAAAGTAATTTCTACACGTTTTATGAAACACCAAAGACATCTGTCTGTCTGGCCATGCCTGATGTCCCCCTCTGCTTCTGGATGAGGTCAAAGGCCTGTGTAGTGACCTGGGGATCGGCCATAGACCAAGGTCTCTGAAACTGAGAAGAATGAAGTTGAGTTGAACAAAAGAAAGCATCCAAACAACTTACATTAGAGAGGTCAAAGGGGGCTCCTGGAGGACTCGGAGGCAAACCGGAAAGTGGACGTTAGTAATGACCTTCTTTGTTTTGTTCTTCTAAAGGGGCGAAGCAGAGACTGACCTTCATTCAATTCCCCAAAAGGGCTCATTCCACCCTCCGCCCTCTGAGCCTTTGTGTAAGCTCTCTCCTTTCCCAAATCTACTCTTCCCTTGGTCTTTGCTTAAGGGCTAAGCTTGTGGATGAGTTTGGACTATGAGTCTGACTCACCTGGATTTGAATCCTACTCAATCTTCAAATCTCAGCTTAGACCTCACTTGCTCCAGCTTTTCACAATTCCTTGAAATCTGGGTAGCTTGCACTTCCCTCTTACACCACTCATCCCACTGTAATTCTTCGGACCGAAGCTGCCTGTGAGCAGGCATGCCACAGGGCCAAGCACAGAGCAGGTGCTCCACAAACATTTGTTGAAAGAATAGAGGAACGTGCTCTGGCAGCCATCGGCTGGTGTTCCACCTCACAGGGCTGGTCCCTTTTCTATGACATGCAAATAGCCGCTTGCCTGTGAGCCTGAGTTCCTTTATCTGATTTTTTAGCAGTTTCCTTTTGGAGGAAGAAGAGGCCAGGCCCTCCTTCTTTATGGTTGAAGCTTAATACTTTGGGTGGATCTGACTGTAACATTCTTAAGTCAAAATGCATACTGCTACAAAGATGCTAGGCAGGGGGCAGCATCCACATGGAGACACTGCAGGCTGTCAGAAGAAGAGGTGGCTCCAGAAAAGGGGAGGGAGAGGGTGGCCTCTGGGCTTTAAGCTGCTCTGAGACCCTTTCTGTTTGTAGCTGTCTAGAGTAGCAGAGGCATATTCTCATTGCTTCCCAGAGGAGAAATGTCTGCCTCTAAAAGAGAGTTTCTCAACCTCAGCGCCATTGACATTTGGTGGTGGTGGTGGTGGTGGTGGTGGTGGTGGTGGTGTGTGTGTGTGTGTGTGTGAAGTGGGGGTTGTCCTCTGCATAGAAGGGTGTTTAATGGATTGACTAGTGTCCCTGCCAAATTCATGTCCACCTGGAACCTCGGAATGTGACCTTGTTTGAAATAAAGATCTTTGCAGATGTAATTATTTAAGGATCTTGAAATGAAATCATCTTGGATTTACGGTTGGCCTTGAATCAAATGACTGCCGAGAGGACAAAGACACAAGGAAAAAGGCCATGTGAAGATGGAGATTGGAGTGAAAGGGCTACAAGTCAAGAAATGCCCAGTATTGCCAGAAGGCACTGGAAGCTGGGAAGGATTCTCCCCTAGAGCCTTCTGAGGGAGCATGGTGTTTGTTGCCAATGCTTGATTTTGAACTTCTAGCCTCCCGAATTGTGAGATGATACATTTCTGTGTTTTTAAGCCACCTGTTTGTGGTCATTCGTTACAGCAGCTCTGGGAAACTAATACAAGTGCCATCTCTGGCTTCTACCCTCTAGATGACAAAAGCATTTTCTCAGTTATAGCAAATGACAAGTATCTATGGGTATTTTCAAATGTCCCCTGGGAGGGCAAAATAGTCTCCCAACCCCACTCCCCAATCACTGCTCTAATGGGATGGATATGATGAGAGGGCGGAGCAGAGTGAGATGAACCTGGGTTTGACTCTCAGCCCCACCCAGAATAGCTACATGACCTTGGGAAAGTTGCTAAGCTCTGAAGCTCAGTTTCCTCATGAGTAAAATGGCGTTGGAGAAGGTACCTGTATCTCACAGAACCATCATGAAGATGCAGTGAGATAATGTGTGGAACGTGCTTAGCATGGTGTCTGACACAGAGCTAGCACTCAATAAATAGTAACTGAAACAGTAATTGTTACAAGTGTTTTTATCAAGCAATGATATTACCTAATTGGTAATAAATATACTAAGAAATAACAATGGCAATTATCATCATCATTATTTAAAGCCCGAAAGGCGGGTCGGTGTTTCACATAACCTACTATGGACTGCTGCCAAATACAAGGGCCAGGAGCTGTTTTCTCAAAAGGCATGAAATTTCCTGCTGCAGACTGCATGGTCTCTTTCCAAAACCCTAGGTCCTGCATTGTGATTCTCCCAGCAGGTCTTCCTTAAAGCTTCACACTGCATCTTTTCCTACTGCTGATACCTCCAACACCGTAGGTCTGCTGCATTGCGTAGCCCAATGGACAGGGCTGTTCCCACCATAGCCTGGAACTGCTGCAGAGCCCTTTCTTGCCCTGGCCCTTCTTGAGACTGGCATCCATTTGTATCACCTGGTACGTGAGCATATTAAAGGTTTCTAAATGTGGTCTGCATTGCTCCCGGAGCCCAAAGAGGCCTACCAGCAGAGATAAGATGGTGACAGAGCTCAGCCTCCCTGCTATCATCTCCAGTAACCCACTCCGGCCCCAAACTTGTGCTCCTTAAGAAGCAAAACAAAAAATCCTTTGGAGTTTAGTGACTACCATGTTCCATGGGCAAGAAAGGGGTTGATCCTCACCCCACGCAGTTTGTCACAGCTTGCTTTCTGACCACATTCAGAGCCCACCCTTCCTCAGAGTTCTCTCATCCTGCCCTCTTCCACCCGGACTAGAGCAGACAGAAGGCCACACCTGGCTGCCCCACCCATCCTCACCATGACCCACATCATCAGTTACCAGCATGGACTTTGGGTTCTGCTGGACCTTGATTCCGTTCCTGTGTGGCCCTCTAAGCTACTCTATTCCACAATTTCCTGATCCGTAAGACGAGGACAATACCAATTTCCTAAGACTTCTGAGGATTAAATGAGATGATGACCCCTAAACGGTGTGAGGTGCCATTTTGTTACTATCATCACTCCAGGTCGCACCAGCTGTTCGGGGACTATTTCCCCCGTTTTACTGGAAGCTCCTTAAGGGTCTGCTTTATACATTCTCCCGGGATACTTAGGACGTGTTCAGAGCCTATTTAAGGCTGTCTCTTGAATTTATACCCATTTAATGTTCAGCCAGAGTTTTTCCTTCCAGGAATGCA